>JAGDQP010030464.1:0-22597 GCA_022664845.1 Lepisma saccharinum | reverse complement strand
TGCTTTATAACTTTTTCTACTTGCTTTTAGTCTCCGTTTAAGTTTATCTAATTTTTTGATCCAGAGAGGTTTCCTGTTGTTAGTTTTATTTGTTTTTGGCGCCACACTTACGATTGTTTTTTGCGTAACTTTCTCAATCTTCTCTGCGATGTCATCGAGATCCACATCCCATTCGATCTGAGGTAGTTCCAATTTTTTCATTAATTTAGTGTAGTTTAGTTTTTTCGTACTACAATTTAATTTATTGGATTCTTCTTGTTCGTTGCTGTTATTTTTGTCTTGTGTAAAGTTAATATAAAAGCTAATGACGCCGTGCTGGCTCGTCGTTGCGTGTTTCAACACACTCCACTCGTGTATATTCCCATGTATATTACCTTTTGTCATCGTTATATCTATGTTACTCTCCGCCCCTGCCCTGCCTTGGAATGTCGGTGGCTGATCTTCTTTATTATGGACCACGAGTTGGTATTGGTTAATTATGTCTTCATATTTCTCCCCATTTCCATCTGTTCCAGGGCAGTGCCAGAGCGGGGACTTAGCATTAAAATCACCTAAAGTAAGTAAATTTCCCCTATAAAATCCTTCCAAAATTATTTCCAGTTTATTTACAAAGATGTCGGCCGGCATAGAAAACTGGCAGTAGAGCTTGACAATGGTTATTTGGTGTTTTCCAAGTTTTAGGCTGAATGTCTGTATCTACTTACATGTGTATTTGGAGTCCACCAACGCTTCAATTTTCTTATTGAAGATTACCACAGCGACTATTGGACCCGGATCCTCTGGTATCAGTGTCACGGCATCTGTCGGCATGCCTGGTATTTTCCACTTATTTATATAGGGTTCTTGAATGCATACCACGTCCATCTTTTCTTTTCCGCAGTGTATCCTAAGTTCATGGGTTGCTAGGCGTGATCTGTCCAAGTTAACTTGGACAAATTTGAACATTTAGGGGTTGTCTTAGGTGAACGCAGCATGCTGGAAATCTCTACGTTGGCACAAATACTGTACGTCCATACGCCGTAACGAACTGTCTGTAGACGTTATTTAGTTGAAAAGGCTCATCTCTTCTTTCAAACACTTTGTCTACCAGGTGCAATAGGTACTGTGGGTCCGTTGTTATTCCACTGGAACGTAGGTTAATCCTGTCAACTTCTTCAATTATCGGAAAAGTTATTGTTCTTCTATTTGGGTGGATATTTCTTACAATGATCCTAAGAGCTGCTGTCAGTAGTAACGGCTCCTCAAGTCTCGACAGGATGTAGCGCTTGATTAGATCTTCATAAAATTCGTTTGGGTTTAAATTCGTCATTCTAGCTTCACTTCCCTCCGCTACCTCCTCCTCTTTTTCATCAGCCGTATCCTCTTCTTCCATGTCCTGCAAAGTCGTTTTTTGTTTGCTTCTTTCTTATACAACCTCGGTATCCATGCCTTCCATCATTTTTTCTTCCTCTTTCCGCCCTCCTCCTTCTTTTGTGTAGGTTGCCTCTTGGTCTCTGTTTGGTCCCTGTCGTTCTTCTCCATCTCAGTCTCCTGGATCTCTATTTCTTTGTCCGTTTCCGCCTCCGTAGCCCTTAGCGTGTTCCATGTTCTTATGACATTTTCGTAAAGATACTGGTCCTGTATTATCATAACTAGACCTACACTTTCCATATCGTGTTCCCACTTCTTCATGTGCTGTAGCACATCTGAGGCTTCTGCAGGCAATGTTTTCAATGTCTTGCAAAACAAATATAAAAAACAACGATTTTTTACGGACCTTTCAGAACACACTTCATCCAGACGCCAAGCTTTGCTCCACTCTGCCTCCAATTCGTTCACGGCTTCCTATAACCTTCTGCCATTTGCCAAAAAACAAACTGACAGCTATTCCTGCTCTTGTCTTCTCGTGCCAAAGCTCACAAACATTATCACGAGATTACCTGAATTACAGGATTACCTGATTTCACCATACTACAAAACAAATAAGATATTGAAAATGCCCTAAATTTTTAATTTCAAGCAGAGAGAAAACAAATCGTCTCCTTATGATATTTCTGTAAGGAAACTCAGCCAATGGAAATACACATACATAACGGCGAAGCCCATTCAAGAGGACATAATACTCACAAATATGAATTCAAAAAACAAAATCGGAAAGATCCAAATAACAGAAATACGAGAGAAAACTTCTTTCTATTAATTGACATAATAGTTGGCTTTTGACAGACAGATGAACAAACGCCAAACTTCGGGATCCAAAATATAGTGCCTGGAAGCATTTAAGCAAAAAATATAACAAATGAAGGCTAGCAATTACAAACTACAAGGTGTTGAGAACTATTCATGAAACCTGAAGTCCTTTCCAATTTCCAGTCTGCTAAAATCACCGTAAATTTTCCTATGCTCTTTATTTGCAATGTACTGGCAGACCTGCATTCAAAGCATTAGCCTTGGTGGTTGTCTGATAGAATGTCTGGTAAAATCACCAAATCATCTGTCATTAGAAAATTGTGAAATGGAAACGACAATGATTGAGGGGTACTGCAGCAATTCTGAATTGCATCTTGCAGATGGATATATTAACAGAAAAGACCGCAGCCATGGCGGTATTTCGTACTTGCGTTGTGTAGATAAGGATTGTCCTGCTCGTGCGAAAACTGTAATTGAGATCATGCACTCCACTGTTACTAAATCCCATAACCATCCCCGAAATCAAGATGAAGTTGTTGCCAGAAACTTCGTTTCCACTTTGAAACGAAGAGCAGAAGAGGACCCCTCTGAAGAATTTAGAGCGATGTTCAACAATCAACTAGAAAGGTAAGTACACTATATTATTATTATTATTAACGAAAACAAGCAAGGCAACGATGGCTAAGTAATAAAACTAAGCAAATACCAACCACTACAGTAACGCGAAACGAAATGCCACACTCGGGTTCAGAAACAAAAAGCGAGAATATCTGACGCAGAAGATTCAGGAGATAGAGGAAAACGGGAAGACAAATAACATACCAGATCTATACAAAGGGATAAACTCGAAAGAAAAGGTTACCAGCCGAGGTTAGGAATGATTAGAAATGAACGTGGAGATCTTCAGGCTGATCCGACTAAAATTGTCGATGTGTGGAAAAGTTATTTCGACAAACTTCTTAATGTACACAGCGGGGAACAAACAGAGGGATTTGAAATCCATAACGCAGAACCTTGGATTCTCTAACCTAGCGAGATCGAGATCGAAATGTCGGTAAAGGAATTGAAAAGTTTCAAATCACCAGGAATAGACAATATTCCAGCCGAATTAATTAAAGCAGGAGGAACAGCACTAATCAAGGAACTACATAAATTGATAAGTGATATATGGAGAATGGAGGAGCTCCCAAAGGAATGGAAAACCTCAATAATAGTTCCGATTTACAAAAAAAGGCGATAAATCAGACTGTAATAATTACCGCGGAATCTCGTTACTTCCAACCTGTTACAAGGTATTAAGTAATATTCTGTTAACAAGCTTAAGTGTATACGTAGATAAAATAATTGGAGATCACCAATGTGGATTTAGAATAAATAGGTCTACGTTGGACCAGATTTTTGCCTTGAGACAAATTTTGGAGGAGAAATGGGAATGCAGAGGGACGGTTCATCAGCCATTCATTGAAAGCATATGATTCTATCAAAAGGGAAAAGTTATACAGTATCCTGATACGATTTGGAATTCCGAAAAAAATGGTTCAACTAGTGAAGATGTGTCTCAACGACCCCATAAGCAGAGTACGGATAGGTAATAATATGTCAGATAGTTTCAAGATTCGCAACGGATTGAAGCAAAACGATGTCTTGTCCCCACTACTGTTTAACTTTGCGTTAGAATATGAGAATTTAAAAATTAAAGGGGACAAAAAGGGACTATCATTGAATGGTTTGAATCAACTGCTTGTATACGTGGATGATGTAGATTTAATAGGGGACGATATAGAGGCACTACAAAGCAACACCAATGCCTTAGTAGAAGCGTACGATGAGATAGGTCTACAGGTAAACATAGATAAAACAAAATACATGATAACAAGCCGAAACACAGGGAATGAAGGAAATAAAAACATAAGAATTAAGGATGAGGTGAGAAAGTAAACAAATTTAAATACTTGGGAACATACGTAACAAGCAAAAATGAGGTCACGGAAGAAATAAAAAGTCGCTTAGTATCGGGGAACGCATGTTTCTATTCAGTCTAAAATCTTCTAACATCGCGATTATTATCAACGAAATTGAAATTAAAAATATAGAGAACGGTTATTCTGCCGGTAATACTTTACGGTTACGAAAGTTGGAGTACGACCCTAGCAGATGAATATAAATTACGTGTATTTGAAAATAAGGTTTTGAGAAAGATATACGGGCCGAAACGCGACGAGATGACTGGAGAGTGGAGAAGACTGCATAATGAAGAACTCCACGGACTGTACGATTCATCAGATGTTGTAAAAATAATGAAATCGAGACATCTAAGGTGGGCAGGGCATGTAGCTCGGATGGGGGAAAAACGAAGATTATATTCTATCCTGGTTGGAAGGCCCGATGGAAAGAGGCCATTGGGAAGACCGAGACGTCGTTGGGAGGACAATATTAGAAGAGATCTTCGAGAAGTAGGTGTTCGTAATGAAAACTGGCTTGATATTGCCCAGGATAGAATCCAATGGCGAACGTTTGTTACTGCGGCGATGAACTTGCGAGTTCCATAAGCCATAGAGTTAGTTAGTTAGTTTTATATGGAATTGAGTAACCCATTGCATAATGAATGTATTGAATCAGTAAGACTTAGTTTAACACACTAAACGCGTTTAAATGCATAATCCAAGAAAAGTAAGGTACTCACATTAATAGCACTCCACACTTTAAGAATTATAGTTCCACACTGCTTTCCTACAGTTCCACAAACTGTGGAGTACTCCACTCAATTTTAGGCCCTGATACCTGCTCACAATGCCAACGTGAAGAGGATTTTCAGTTCATTGAATTTACAATGGACACAACAGAGAAATAGACTTCAGTGGATTCAGTTAAGTACTTATCGTTGATTTCTATAATGATTAATTGAGCGGCCGTGGCTTAGCGTTCGGGAAGGGGTAACCTGGGATTAATCCCAGCAGACGACCATCCTGACTTTTGTTTTAACGGGGATTTTCCTCAGTCATTCCAGGCATATGCTGGGATGGCACCTACAAAAAAGGCCCTGGCCGTGTTCCTTTCAAGATCCTCTTCCCCACAGTAATATCGGCCTGAGCCTCAGTTTCCTAAAGGCCTTAAAATTAAATGCAAATTCAATTTACTAGTGATTCAGCAGCACACCCGTGGATTAGTGCTCAGAACATCGAGCTAATAACGCCGAGTGCGGAAAGTTCCCACGTTCGAAGAGCACAGCAGACGATGGAAAAAATTACTGTTGGAAAGTTAATATAATATCATGATGAAAGCAACGGACAAAATGCAGATAGATGTGTATACAAATAGACAGCAACGTTGCTCTGTTTTAGTCAACTGAATCACTTTCTTTATCGTCATTTTCTTTTTTCAATCTTTTTCTTCTCAACCATTATTGCACGTCGAATAAACCGTTGAACAGGTGCACTTTTTACTACAATTACAACGTAAAACTTACGTTTCCGTACTAACGTTTAATCAGCGTATTTTCAACGTATGTATGTTACCCGGGAACTGCTTCAGTGTTGTACATAAGTACAGTACTTACAATCTCCCTACTAAATCGCACATATTGCAATTTTTACGTCAGGCAGCAATCAATTAATATTCCTAGAAAAATGCTAGCAAGACACATTCTACTTAAAATGTTATATCATCTTCTCAAACATCGAAAAACCTACAGGATTTGCTGTTTGGCACGACAAGATTTCAATCATAAGAAAAATACTACGATTTATCTTACAAGTCTTATGGCTGGTTTTCATGAAACCTTGCGTTACTTGCAATTTGGAGAGTAGTCAGTTTAAACACGGGTTTCATTGCGTGTTTTACTGTAAGGTCAGTTTGACACGTGTTTCAATTGGCTATTCACCCAAATTGCACACAAAGCAAGCAACGCAAGATTTCAAGTAAATCAGATTTCACAATAATTTCATTTCAATAAAATATTATGAAATATTCCTAATGAAACATTGTTTTATGATTAATGTTTTGTAACGTTTATAATTTCTGTCTTATCACAAATAAAAGGACATCTAACTATAAATCTTAGGCACCATATAGTACACTTGACATTCTGTTAATATTTCGAATTAACATAAAAATCATTTACTTGGAAACACTGATCAAATAAGCAATTTGAGAGCAAATGGTTCTAATGTCAATAATTTTATACCTGCTACTTTCGTTTATTGTGCCTGTTCCTGTGACAGTAGAATTCGATTCATACAAAACCAATTTCTGGAACTGTTTATCTTTCGCGCTTATTCCATTCGCGCTACTTCGTTTCGCGCTTGTTCCGTTCGCGTTAATTCCGTTTCGCGCTTGTTCCTGTCGCTCTAATTCCGTTTCGCGCTTGTTCCTATCGCTTTAGTTCCGTTTCGCGTTTAATCCTGTCGTTCTAGTTCAGTTTCGCGCTTGTTCCTGTCGCTCTAATTGCGTTTCGCGCTTATTCCATTCGCGTTAGTTTCGTTTCGCGCTTGTTCCTGTCGCTCTAATTTCGTTTCGCGCTTGTTCCTGTCGCTCTAGTTCCGTTTCGCGCTTGTTCCTGTCGCTCTAATTGCGTTTCGCGCTACTTCCTGTCGCTCTAATTCCGTTTCGCGCTACTTCCTGTCGCTCTAAATCCGTTTCGCTCTCGTTCCTGGCGCTCTAGTTCCGTTTCGCGCTTGTTCCTGTCGCTCTAATTCCGTTTCGCGCTTATTCCGTTTGCGTTAGTTCCGTTTCGCGCTTGTTCCTTTCGCTCTAATTCCGTTTCGCGCTTGTTCCTGTCGCTCCAATTCCGTTTCGCCCTTGTTCCTGTCGCTCTAATTCCGTTTCGCCCTTATTCCGTTCGCTCTAGTTCCTTTCGCGCTTGTTCCTTTCGCGTTACTTCCGTTTCGCGCTTGTTCCTTTCGCGCTTATTCCGTTTCGCCCTTGTTCCTTTCGCGCTTATTCCGGCGACCCGGGAAACCCAACCAACAATATTATTTTCACATTGCGAAGTTAAAATTATTCAATGATCATGAAGATATATCACTCAAAACATGGTACAATATCGATAACATAATGTGAAATGAAATCTTAAATTATTAAACTATTTATATTCAAATAGTTCTGCACGGTAGTGCATTTTAAACTTGCAACACGTGATCAATTCTATAAATTTGTACCAAGTCCCAAGTGAAGAAGGAATTTTGGCATGCAATATCCCGCTCTTTTTTCTTTTCAACATGGCAGCAGCGCGCAACCGAACCATGTGGTCATCCGTTGCTCCGTACAGTTCAATGCTCCGTCGCAGGGAGTACGCCAGGAATGTAGTCGAAGAGGAGTGTCTAAAGTTATTGGGGGGGGGGGTGTAATTAATATTCACTTATACACTATATTATACAGTCATCCATTATATCTTATCATGCATGCATACATGCGCGCGTGTGTGTATGTAGGTATGTGTTCGCGCGCGTGTTTCTGTTTGTCATGCTTTTCAAACTGAGAATTGTGCATAGCCACATAAGGACAACTTCATTAATTGCATTAAATAGCAAACATTATTATTATTTTGAATTACTTGCGAAGAAAATCAAACAACTTATTCCTCTGTCGTGAGGTGGGAAACTGATTTTTGACTACGAGATGATTTGATCTTCACGCTTCGGATCATTTTCATCGATTAGAATGAATTACCAACAGAACTATTATATTTCAAATAATTTTAGATATTCTTATTTGTCTCTTTGCACTTGTCTAGCTTTTGCAAGCTTTAATTTGGTAAAATATGGACAGATATATACTATTAAATTTTAAATACTATGAAAGGGATTATTTGCCTCAACTATGTCTTTAGAGCATAAAATAATACATTTTAAATATAATAAGCTCTACTTTTCTCAAGCTCCCCTGGAAAGTATGTCAACATTACCTAAAATAACATTGATAGTTGATAAAATAACTTAGTGGAAATTGTACTTCTTATTCCAGGGTTGTCGGATCGATGCCCAAAGTGATCGACTTCATTGAAGCTTTCCAAACAAATGCTGAAATCAGGGCACCCACTTCCACAAATTCAATTCCCCCTAACAGTGTTAAGGAGAATTGACCTACGAATTGTAAAATATAATTTTAAGATTTTTTTTCGGAATGCTCAATGAGAAGCAGAAACAAGTTAAAAAATGCAAAATTCAACTTTTGACCAATAAGGTTATTTTCAGGTGAGTCGCTAACATCTATATTTCCGGAGGAACGTTTCTGGTATCTATTTTTCGCTTTTCTGTCGCTACAAATCAAAGCATTGATGGACGTTTGAATAAAATTCTTTAAACTTTCACAACGAGAAAATATTACTCATGACCTCGTTTCTTTTTCAAATCATGCAGAAATTTGCCACACTGGCGTTTCGAACACCTGACATCATGTCTACTAATTCAAACCTAAACTAATGGTACGACATTCCGTAGAGCCCCAAGGTGTACCAGACGGCTTTTAGCTCGGCCTGAGCCTGAGATCATAAATGTCATAAATAAAATAAAATAAAATTCAAACGGTTTTTCGTTGGGTAGTACATAGTCAGCTCATCGGCTCTCGTCGCAGTTGTACTTTGTCTCCCATGACCCCAATTTGCTTCTTCTTGTATTCAAAGTGTCTCCGCAATATTTATCACGATACTGGATAAGTATCAAAATTCTGCGAATCGAACCCGGAACCGTTCTTACCAAGGGCGAGAGCGTTAACCATATGGATATCCGGGAGCCAACCCAGAAACAAATCCTGATTGGACCACGGCATGATCCCTCAACACCGTCTCGATTTCCGAACCGCATAAACTCTGCAAGAAAATGGCGAATCATAATTAACAGAAACGGGAGAATAGTTCATGGTTTGTAATGTAAACCAAAGATTCCAAGTAGCAGATGTCACTATTAGTGGGGGCTCTTAGCAAGATGAAGGGGACAGGTTGGACAAAAGCACCAAACTGTACAAGGTTTTTTGTTATATCATATGCTAATATTTTTTGGTAGGATCCACGCTATCAGCGCTCATGGATTCTGTCACGTGACATTTTTATGGATCGGCATATTTTCCTATAGGCTGACATGGCAACTTGGAGCTTCACCCTGCTGTGGAGGCTCACATTCCGGTTGTAAAAATATTCGCGTTATGAACTAATAAAAAGTGTGTTGGAAAATGTTAAAAACAAGGTGGACTGAAAATATATCTTTTAATTTTTTTATTAAAATAATTAGACTTCAAACTTTAAGAAGAAAGAAATGAAAAGGAAACACTAGATATGTTCTGTGTTTAATAAACTTTGCAGAAAGAATTTGGGAGCTCAGTTTCTGCTGCAATTGCACTTGCAAAGTTCTGTGTAGGACCACAGAGCCTTCTTGCAAGCACACTTGCCTGTGCAACCAGCTGCAGCTTTGCAACCACACTTGACAAGTTCACCACATGCCTTAGATGCCCCTGGTAGCGCTGTCCAGAATGGAGTTCAGCGCTGACTGTCTCTGTCCATTTTCCACCCCCATCCCTCCGGATTTGGTATCTTCTGCTGAGATACATCACATGTGCACCAGATCCCTGCTTGGTAAACAGCACGCTTTGTAAGTTCAAAAAGAGCAGACTGTGTTGGTGGGATGGCATCCATTGTCTTGTTTTGCTGACAAAACATTTCTCTCCGAGCTTCATTCACTGACTCCGAATGACTTGTTTTCTGGTACATGATTGCTGTGAAGCGTTCAATAATTCGAAAACTGTCACTGTCAACGTCCACTGCTACGAAAATATTGCTGGTAATTTTGGTGAAGGCTGTTGTAACTTCCGGATAACATTTCCAAGTCATCCATCCTGATCTCTTTCCTTTCCCAAGGAATGCTGAGACAGTGTCACAGCCAGTGAAGCTGTGAAACACCGGTAAAGCTGTGGAATTCTCCTTCCCCAAGGTTTGAGCAATAACATTCACATGGATGTAGGAAAAATTCCTCCCTGTACCGAATGTTAACCAGATATTGGCATTGGGATACAAGTCTTGTATTTGGTGAAACTTTCCTATCAGAATAACTACGACATCGGTGTCGACAGTGCGGAACAACCAAGACACAGATCCTTGTTGCAGGGCATGTTGAACATGTACAGGCATGTTGTACAAGACTTAAAACATTCACATCTGTTGATGGTTCTTCATTCAGGTCATCCAAGCTGGTCGAAAATGCAATTTCATCATCAATTTAATCGAATTGCAGTAAGTTTGACACTTTTTTCTCTGCTGTCTTTACCAAACATGTCATCAAGTCAGACTTATTTCCAAATCGAAGCTTTCCTTTATCAGACAAGGATGGAGGAAATGGTTGATTTTTATGGGTGAAGAAAGTATTCATATCACAGTTCTGGTGTTGTGCGACGATGTACAATCTCGAAAACATATTGACATCTGTCTTCAGACTTGGAATCTTGTATGCTTCCTTGCCACTGATATTCGGAGCAGGAGACTTGAACAGTTGGAAGAAGTTCTTGTGAATTGGGTCATGAATAGACCTTTCGTAGTCAACGAGGACTGACTTGCAGTAGGCCTTGTGCTGTTGTTCGCCAACCTTTTCGATAGTACGTATCGTATTCACTACAGACTGGATGAGAACATAATGAGAATCTAAAGTCAGCAGTTCGTCAGTACCATTTAGGAAGGGATTGCCCATTTCCCTCATAATCTCTGCAAGGCTCAATACCTGTTGCTTGAAGCTCTCCTGCGTTGCGATGCCTTCTTCATGGTGACAATGATTTACATTTTCCAGGCTGCGACTGTGTTCAAACTTTTCGAGCAACCGTGCTTGTTCAGGACCTGCTATCATCCACTTTCTGAACGCTGATGGATTTTCAGTGAGTCCTATTTCCCCCAGCAGAACCTTTGAGAAGCTCGTTGTTCTGTTCATGACCTTGATCAATAGGCATAGCTGAGAACTTGTTTGTTGTTTAACGAACGACCCAGTGACCATGTTGCACAAATTCTTGGAAGCCGGGCGATGGCAGATTTTCCATGTCGCGTATATGGATAGGGATCCAGCGGGCATAATTCTGATTGTCCAAATCGAAGAACCATGGAACCAGGGTTTTCAGTGATTCTACATACAGAACAAAATTAGCTTCTCTATGAGCTCTAACCAGGAGAAGACCAATGAGTTCAAGCCTGAAGATAGTATCCCAAAACTGGAATGTTGGGCTGCTGCTAACCATTCTGTTTGTAATACTTTTCAAAATAAGAATTGTGCATAACCACATAAGGAAAATGTGTGTAAATAGCAAGCATTATTATTATTTTGAATTACTTGCGAAGAAATTAAACAACTTACTCCTCTGTCGTTATATAGGAAATAATTTAGACTATTATGAGTTTTAATCTTCACGGTTCGGATCATTTTCATCGAGTAGAATGAATTACCAACAGAACTATTAGCTTTCAAATAATTTTAGATATTGTTATTTTTTTTGCACTTTTCTAGCTTTTGCAAGCTTTAATTTGGTAATATGGATAGATATTTATTATTAAATTTTAATTACTATGAAAGAGATTATTTACCTCAACTATGTCTTTAGAGCAAAAAATATACATCTTAAATAAATGTAAGCTCTACTTTTCTCAAGCTTTCCTGGAGTACATATCAAGATTACATCACAGTTGATAAAATAACTTAGTAGAAATTGTATGCACTTTTTATTCCAAAGTTCTCGGATCGATGCCCAAAGTGACCGACTTCATTGAGGCTTTCCAAACAAATGCTGAGATCAGGGCATCCACTTCCAGAAATTCAATTCTTCTTAAGGTGAATTGACTAATATATTGTAAAATGTCATTTTTAGTTGTTTTTTTTTTCGGAATGCTCAATGAGAAGCAGAAAAACATTAAAAATGCAAAATTCAACTTTTGACCAATAAGGTTATTTTCAGATTAGTCGTTAACATATATATTTCCGGAGGAACGTTTCTGGTATCAATTTTTCGTTTTTCTGTCGCTACAAACCAAAGCATTGATGGACGTTTGAATAAAATTCTTTAAACTTTCACGACGAGAAAATATTACTCATGATCTCGTTTCTTTTTCAAACCATGCAGAAATTTTCCACACTGACGTTTCTAACACCTAAAATCATATCTACTAACTCAAACCCAAACTAATGGTACGACATTCCGTCCCAGACGGTTTTAGCTCGGCCTGAGCCTGAGATGCTTGAATGCCATAAATAAAATAAAATTCAAACGGCTTTTCGTTGGGTAGTACATAGTCAGCGCATCGGCTGTCGTCGCAGTTGTACTTTGTCTCCCATGATACCAATTTGCTAGTTTTTGTATTCAAAGTGTCTCCCTAAAATTTTCACGATACTGGATAAGTATCAAAATTCTGCTAATCGAACCCGGAACCTCCCTCACAAAGGGCGAGAGCGTTAACCATGTGGATATCCGAGAGCCAACGCAGAAACTCATCCTCATTGGATCACGGCATGCCCTCCCGTTTCGATTTTCGAACCGTATAAACTCTGAAAGAAAGTGTCGAATCATAATTAACAGAAACTGGTGAATAGTCAATGGTTTGTAATGAGTTCCAGCACGCCAAAGATTACAAGTAGTGGATGTCACTATTACCTTCATGCACGTAAAAAACTTTATTTTCTATAGGACAGTCTAGTAACACTTTCGACTTCGGTCCGTCACGATTCGATCCTTTTCACCAAGTTAAAATCCACAAACACCCATGCCCCTACCAGGACTCTAACCCGGGACCTTCGAGTCGTTGCCCTAACGCCTGCATGCACGACCCGTGGCTATTAAAATATTAAATTTAATGAAATATTAAAATTTTCAAAAATCCCGATTGCTTGATGAAATGTTGACTACCGCAGTCTCTCTTATCTTTACTTTCGAATTTCAAATATTGTCAGTTCCAATATAAATAAGAGAAAGCGCACGCAGGGCTTCGGTGCTAATCATTTCATCTGGGAGTAGAGTTAAATAAAAAATCGGAAAAACTATGTAGCCAGTGTCATACTATCTTGACTAAGGAAAATTTTTCAGGGCTCTTTTTTATCTTTAGCGACAACGTTACACATTCAGGATAACAAAAAAGAAAGCTCTTTTAATTATTGTCTGTCTGTATGTGTGTTTGTGCTAGTCTGTACGTCACGAGTTCGAGTACCGAAGTCTGGCACAAATGAGTGAGTGTTTGAATGATACCTTATTTAACTGGCACCTACGTAGGGAAACGTATGACTTTGTCTCCAGCCACTTGTGGTCTGTCTGTACACAGACTTCCGAAGATTTATTTATTTCGTGTATCTCCATATACAACTCGGAGCCTATTTTACATTGGAGCTTAGCAACAACAACAAGCATGAACAATAGGAAAGGAAATTGGACGGAAACGGACATAGCCTTGAAATAACATATGATCCCGGCATTTGCCTGATAAGACTTGAAAACTTCAGTCAGGATGGCCGTCTCCAGGAATGGAATCCTGGACCTCCGGAATGCGAAGCCAGCTCCAAAGCATTGAGCCACGGCCGCTCGGTGCTTCATTTCATATCGCTTTTGTTTCACAAAATGTTCGTTAGCGTTGCATAGATGAATTTTACCTGTTTTCTTTTGAATGAATGAGAGTATGATGAAATCAAACTCTGAATAGCACAGAGTTAGGTATTAGAAAGGTCGTCGCATCAAGTTTGTAAACACTGTTACTTTTATTTCCATTAATTTAGTTATGAAGCAAAGATTCACTTAAATTAGAAAAATTAATGCATATGTACAAGCTCCTAAACTTCGTTCCTTTGTTTCAATAATTCTCCTCTTCATTGTGAGGCGTTCCGCCTTTTCCACTGTGCACACAAAACAACTTAATTGATAATGAGTGCATCTGAAGTGAGCTAGCATCTCTGCACTCTAACACCGCAGGGAGCAGCCACCAAACAGATGCTTTCATACGGGGATGTTTATTGTTTCCTGCCTCATTTCTTTTGCTGCTGATGGATTTTTGCGAGGTGACAAAGGAATGTAGCCCAAAAGAAGTTATTTCTTCGGAATAAATGCAAAATTACTACCAATATTTGATGCTTGTGTATTACCATAACTGCCGTCTTCTTAAATAGAAATTCCAGGAATTTCTCACTATTAAATGTCGCGAAATAACCCCCCCTTAGGGGGGTGTTCAGAAATTTTCCTTAGGGGGGTGTTGTCGAAGTCTAGGGAGGGTGTTAGGGGGGTGTAGCGTACTCCCTGCTGCCTTCTCATAGAAGAGAGGAAGAAGCTCTGAAAGAGCAGGCTCTTCATTTGAGGGCTCTGTCTGATTGTCTGATGAGAAGCGTGGTAGGCTGACCATGACAGACTGTCTCCCTTTGCCAGCTTCTCCTTATTAATCAGTTCGAGAGATGATTGAATCCACAAATTCTCATACTTCATTGCTTCAACCATATCTCGCACAACTACCTTTGTCATGTTGATTTTTGGCACCTCAACTGGATTCTTTCAGAGCTACTGCTGGTACAGTGGCATAGCTGTTAGGCAAAGATAGGTTCTTTCTCTCCGTCTCCGCAGGAAGAGTGAGAGCTTCTCTGGTTTGCCCTGGGTTTGAAGTTGATGGTGCTTGAAAGATGCTGATCCCAGTGCCATGGAAAGAACCCTTGGCATTAGTGCTTGTAGGGTTATGATCAAGATTATCTATTGCACCAACTGTGAAAAGCCCATTGCGAAGATTAGATGGTCACACTACTCCTTCACTCAGTGTTTGCTGGCAAACTGCAGTTGCTAGCTGATTCTCCACCTGAAGAACACGGCGATAACTGATGAAAATTCCCAGGTGGTGTAGCTATCAATTTTCTTGATCGTGTAAGAGTGTGCACATTCAGCCCTATGTATATCAGAAGTGGCGGTTCAGAGAACAAAGAATGGCGAGATTGCACCACAGATTTCGTTGTTTTCTTACAATTAAAAATGATTGTTTCGGAAATAGTAAGAGTTTCCTGTGATTCGTGCGAGTCTTGCCTGTTGATGGCACATCCATTCAATAACATTGAAACAAGCATTTTTAATGTCGTTGGTACAGAGTTATTTTGACAGTTTGGTGGGAAAGTGCCAACGAAATTAAACCATCAGATCCAAAGATGTCTTCCCGAATGATATTTTTGCAGCTTTAGCTAATATTGCTGCATCTTCTTCATAATCTGCAAACGCTTGTTTTAATATTTTTTTTTCATGCCCTGGTCCAAAATAAGTACATTATGCTTTCCATCACTCTGCACTTGGCCCTGCGGAAAGTAGCTAAGAATATTTTCCTTGAACCGAACTTTGTTGACCTCCTTCTAAACTCCAAGTTTCATAAGACGATCTGCATACTTATGACGGAACTCAGACAGTTTGAAGCAGAAAATATCTTCTTCTACTGAGTTTTCTATAAAGTTTATAAGTTCAATGAAAGCCCTTACCTCTATCTTATTTTCTTCCACTTTACCGTCATTAGTGCTTCTTCTTTTTCTCATGAGTGCTCGATGACGATTCCGGAATTCAGTAAGGCATTTTAGGTGATACATTCCATATATCGCTACAACATCTGGAGCAGATATTCTCGCTAAAACAGCAGTACCCTGTAAGTCTCGAGCCATGTGCCTGATATTATTATCAGCCGTCAGTGTCATGAACTCATGAAGGTCACCCTCACTTCCAGTGCAAAAGATACAGATCTTCTTTGTCTGTGGCAGGCGATCCCTACGTCGCTTACCTTCTGCACCTTCACTGCTTCTTCCAAATCTCTTTTCTTCTGTGCTCTTGCAAGCTTATATTTGTTGAATTTCCCATGGCAGGATTTATGCCAACTAGCTTGATTCTTGATTAAATCTTCAATACTTATTTCCTCTTCGAAGTAGAGAGGCAGGCATAGGAAGTCGGTTCAATTTGCGAAATTCACTAACTGTGCCTAGAAAGTTCTTATAGGGTTGGGATTTATCTCCAGGTTCTACTGCGTTCAAGGGACATTTCAAGCCTTCGGTAGTTTTTTGCTGACAAATAACGCAGGCTTTCCAATCCATGTTTTCATTTACAGACGGTCAGAAACTGAAAAATACATAATGTAAAGGTGACATGACATTAGGTTTCTTGAAAACAATACAAGTATGATGTACAAGAAACACTGACGCACACACACACACACACACACACACACACACATATATATATATATATATATATATATATATATATATATATATATATATATATATATATATATATACTCAACCCATTATTATTCACATGACATACATAGCATAAAAGTACTCTGTAGTGACCCAGGTATTGTTATTTGTATTACGGCACTATTTAACAGCTATGCGCTGTATTGGCGGACACGCCCACCTAGAATATAATTCATAACTCACGAACCATTGTCTTGTTCACGTGGAACCTACGAAAAATCAAAAAGTGTTAGCAATACGGAACACATGAAAAAATATGGTGCTTTTGTCCAACCTGTCCCCATACTATAAAATTTTAGCTCTAAGAGACTGCACTATATTACCTTCGTGCACGTAAAAACTTTATTTTCTATGGGACAGTCTAGTAACACTTTTGACTTCCGCCCGTCACAATTCGACCCTTTACACCAACTTAAAATCCACAAACACCAATGCCTCTAGCGGGACTCGAACCCGGGACCTTCGAGTCGTTGCCCTTACGCCTTAGACCGCACGGCTACCCGGTTGGCACCTGCGTGCACGGGACTATTAAAATATTAAATTTAATGAAATATTAAAATTTTCAGAAATCCCGATTCCCTGATGAAATGTTGACTACCACAGCGAGAAATCTCTCTTATCTATACTCTTCGAATTTCAAATATTGTCAGTTCCAATATAAATAAGAGAAAGCGCACGCACAGCTGCGGTGCTAAATATTTCATCTGAGAATAGAGTTTAAAAAAATGAAAAAAAAAATGTAGATAATGTCATACTATCTTGATTAAGGAAATTGTTTGAGATCTCTCTTTTTTATCTTTAGCAACAACGTAGCACGTTCAGGGGGAAAGAAGAAACTATTTTAACTATTGTCTGTCTGTATGTGTGTTTGTGCTAGTCTGTACGTCACGAGTTCGAGTACTGAAGTGTGGCAGAAGTGAGTGAGTGTTTTTTGAATGATACCTTATTTAACTGGGATCTAAGTGGGTAAGCATGTGCCTTTGTCTCAGACACTTGTGGTATGTCTGTAACTGTATATGTGAGTATATGTCTAAACACCACAAGCTTAAACTACAAGTCCAGCAGTGTTAACACTTCCGAAGATTTATTTATTTCTGGTATCTCCATATACAACTCGAAGACTATATTACATTGGAGCTTAGCAACAACAACAAGCATGAACAATAGCAAAGAGAATTGGACGGAAACGGACATAGCCTTAAAATAAGATATGATCCAGGCATTTGCATAATAAGACTTTTATGAAAACTTCAGTCAGAATGGCCGTCTCCAGGATTGGAACCCTGGACCTCCGGAAAATGAATCCAACGCCAAAGCATTGAGTCACGGCCGCTCGGTGTTTCATTTCATATCGATTTTGCTTCACAAAATGTTCGTTACCGTTGACATGGATGAATTCGACTTATTTTCTCTTGAGAGAATGATGAAATAAAACCCTGAAGAGCACAGATTTAGGTATTGGAAAGGTCGGCGCATCAAGTTTGTAAACATTGTTACTTTTATTTCCATTTATTTAGTTATGAAACAAAGATTCACTTAAATTGGAAAAATAAATGCATATGTACGAGCTCCTAAACTTAGTTCCTTTATTTCAATAATCCTGCTCTTCATTGTGACGCGTTTCACCTTTTCCACTGTGCACACAAAACAACTGAATAGATAATAAGTGAATGTTGATGTGCATCTGAAGTGAGTCTATCATCTCTGTACTCTAACACCGCAGGGAGCAGTCACAAAACAGGTGTTTTCATACGGAGATGTTTATTGTTTTCTTCCTCATTTCTTTTTCTGCTGATGGATTTTTGTGAGGTGACAAGAAAGGAATGTAGCCCAAAAGAAGATATTTCTTCGGAATAAATGCAATACTGCTACCAATATTTGATTGTGTATTACCCTAACTGCCGTATTTGTAAATCGAAATTCCAGGAATTTCTCACTATTAAATGTCGCGAAAGAACACCCCCTTAGGGGGGGGGTCAAGAGATTTTTCTTAGGGGGTGTAGTCGAAGTCTAGGGAGGGTGTTAGGGGGTGTTGGGGGTGTAGCGTACTCCCTGCTCCGTCGAGGGGGGAAAATCGGAAAACCACCGATGGTGCATCCGACGGAGCAAGGGTACGTAACGGAGCATAAAGTGCCAATTCGGAAAGGGGTGTGTGATCAAGGACCTGCGGAGGTCCTAAAGCCTGTTTTCCGCTGAGGTAACATTTCAGCAACACGAAGGCTGGAACAGTGACGCATGAGGCAGTTGTTTTTTCAACTGAAGCAACACATTTCGACATGAAGGGGGAGGCTCTGTTGCCCATGACATGTTTCCGCCTGTCGGGCTCACAATCATGGCGAATCCGACAAGAACCTCCATGCCCAACTTTGCCGGCCTGGATCCAGCAGTGTGTGGATTGGTGGGCGACAAAATGGAATGGCCAATGAAAAAAAAACTTTTGATTATATAATATTCCCATAACGCTCCAGAATTATGAAACGTGACTGTAAATGATTACAATGATAACAGAGTGAATCAATATACGTTGAAAAGAGATTGTAGAATTGAATGTTATGTCAGTCAGGTGTTTAGTTTTGCTCTATTGTTATTTTTGTATTTATGAAAACATTTTTTTTTTGTGATTAATTTTCACTTGGGAAATGTGAACAGCTGACATTAAAATATAACAGTCTTAAATACTAAATAAGTAATTTAGTTCTTAAAATTACGATAACATTCCAGCTAGGGTTACCAACTGAAAATTGTCAAATGCAGGACAAAAAAAAAAAAAAAAAAAAAAAAACAGGACTTAAAAAAATGCCGGACATTTGCAGCAAGCAGAATCTCGTTCGTCGCGTACTTTCTAGCATTAACTGGCTTTCTTCTTAAACCAACAATATCAGAGTACATGTACATAAAATCCTGTCAAAAATAACAATAAAATGTAATATCATTTAGCACAAAATGCTGTAAAAAAAAGTCACTTTATGCTAGGGCTGGGGCAATTGTCCAGTGTCCGGTTACAAGCTCAAATCGGACGCCTAATGTCCGGTTATGAGAGGTATTCCCCGAAAGAGTATTAACCTTAAAGTTTAAAGCTATAAGGATTTTCTCTGTGAGTGAAGACTTACAAAAAATTAGTAGTTCAAAAGGGCAATTTGTAGCTTATTCTGGGTCTGGTGAAACAATTGTTGTCAGTTCTAAATAATATTGAATTTACTTAATTCTAAATGATGTGGTAAGAGGGATAAGCTAGGTGTAATAGTACACTTTGTAAGTGGTTTATATTTTTATATATGTAACTATTTTGGACCGAAAATATCTATACTTACGCTTCCCCCCCCCCCCCCCCGCCACCAAAATTACTAATTAACTTTTACTTTCTTTGGGAAGTGCATTGAATTGACAATAACAGTGAATATTCATGTTGTGTATATATCATCTTTTTAAAGTTTTAGCCATAATGTAATTTACACAGACGTATTAAATACTGAATAGACAATAGAGGGCGCTAGAATAACATCGAATGGAATAAGACCGAAATTGGAATATCATCGAATGGAATAACGTCGAAATGTATGTGATGGAATATCACCGACGAGAATAAGGCCGATCGGAATAAAACCGAGTGGAAATGCACCGATCGGAACAAAGCCGAAAGGAATAAGCCCGATTGGAAATGCACCGAAAGGAAATACATCGATCGGAATAACACCGAAATGAATAGGAGCGATTGGAATAACATCGAAAGGAAAGGTTCCGAACGGTTCGGTTTTTACCGAACATGTCCGGCTTTTTAACCTTTTCAGAAATATGAGTTTTTTTCTTTAAAAAGCCCGGCATTTTAAAAATAAAATTAGCAAGACATTACTACACCTAAATCTGCATTGTTTGTGTAGTAAACTGTATGATCACGAGCAGTATTTTGTCGCTATGTAGATTAACTACTACTATGATTTATCGCACTCGACTATTTTTGTTTCCGTTTCGACTACTAAATCTCTCCAAAACTCACTACCAGGTGAAGTGGTACATAACGAACGTGCTTGTACCAAGAAAAATGTTTATTGCTGTAAATTCATTGTGTACGGAATTTTTCAAAAAGTTCGGCCTTTTTCGGAGTTTTGTCCTGCATTTGACAATCTCATGTTGCTAACCCCATACATGAGTAGCTACTATCTGCGCAGTTAATAGCAGGGATGGTAACCGAAACAAAAATAGTGTAGTTAAAAATAGTGTTAAACTTGGTTTCGTGTAAAACCATCGAGCTCTACTTAACGATACTGGAGTGACTGCTTAGTTTTGAAAGATAGAAGCCAGAGCAAATATTTTAAACTGGTTTGTCCACTTCCAGTCTAATCCAATGTGGACCAAATTTTCAGTTCTAACTCAGTTTTATACGCTTTTTATCGCTGTGCAGCCCATTTTTTTTATTTAAGTCTTAATTCCTGAGTTGCATGTGATTTCGTTTGAACTTTATGAGAAACCTACTGACAAATTATGATCTTTTCGTGTGCTCGATGTGTTCTCTTCCATGTTTGTGTTCCATAATGCACATTCTGTACACATTTACTTCGTATTTACCGAAGTTCGCATTACCTAGAGTTCGTTTTAGATCATTTTCTGCGCATTTTCCACAGCCACCTCACTTTTAATTCTCATTAAATAAGCTTAAGTACACCATCAGTTGACATGTTATGCACTAAAATTGTGGCCTATTTCATATTAATTCAACGACAATTTCATATAGGCCTATTCTCAAATGCCCACCCACACTTTTTTTAATATTTGCACTTTTTGAGAACTTTCAACCCTGAAAATGCCATTAATAAAATTTAAGAAAGTTCTTAGTTAATGCATTCATAATATTAATTACAGTAAGTATTGATTGTTGGGTAATTATAGGCTTTTAGGTTACAAAGCATTGTTAATACGTTTGTTCAAATTTATATAAATAATATTAACTCTCTCCATTAGTAGCTTGAGTAAGAATGACATAAAGCTTTATTTTTCATAAAAGCGCACCTCTTGGTATGTATGGTCTTTATACTGTTGTTTGTTTTTTTAGAATAGAGGATCCCTATTGCCTGATTTGTACCTTCTTGTTTTGCCTAGTATGTAACAAGTTCATATTATTATTATTTACCCAGATGCCGTGGTCCAGGCGGTAGCTTCGTGGACTTGGCAGGCGTGGAGCGGGAGTGGGGAGGTACGCGGGTTTGAAATCCACGGCGGACTAAGTTTTTTCCAGGGGTTTTCCTGTCATACCAGGCAAGTACCGTGATTGTACCTTTATATTAGTCCCTGGTCAACACCTTTTCAGTCCCTGCCCCACCCGTCCTGAGCCACTGATTCCTAAAGGGCATAAATAAATTCTATTATTATTATTACGAAGAGCAGAAATTTTATTCACTCCTAACGACTATCCATAGTCTACACAATTTAGATTTCATAAACAAGTTTGTTAAAGCATGTAACATGTGGCATGTAGCATGTTAGGTGATGTACATTTACATTTTATATCGGTTTATTTGTCTGTCTATTCCTATTCAAAACTATTGTATCCTTGATTTTCTTAATTTATATTAGAAAGATTTTCAAAATTATTTAAAATATTGGGATAAAGTCCGTAGCTTTCGTTTACATTTTTTGCTGTCATTTGTTCTTTGCATTTCGACGAAGAGGCCGAATGCAAAAGCATGCAAGAAAAGATTATGAATTATTCTCCAAAGAAAAGAAGGAAATTGAAGAAGGATGATGTTCCAACTTTACTTCTTCCACATGATACGGACAATCATAGAAAAGAAAGGAATTTGTGGGTACAGAAGAGAGAGAGAATCGTAGACTTGAAAATCTACGTGAAATAAGATGATTTACAAACTTACGCACAGGATTAGACCAAATGAGGAAACAACTTTAAAAAAAAACGCACAACAGACAATACTTCTACGGTGGTGAGGAAATTTGTCTAATCAACAGTGACTTTTTTTTATGGAAAGTAAAAAAAACAATTCAAGAAAGAAATTCTAGTAATAAGATATTCACAGTTGAGGAAAACATTTCTAAACAACAACATTATTTATGATATTAGTGTCATCTCAGCTATTTTAAACGTTGAACTCCAAGCAGCAACAAGCGGATAGGTCTTCTGCGTGAGAGCCTGTGTGTAGAAGCTGACGTCATGCGCAGTACTGGTCGCTAGCGCTTCCGCTGATGGACTTACCTTGTCTTCCTTCTACCATGGGGAC
>JAGDQP010030463.1:0-22597 GCA_022664845.1 Lepisma saccharinum | reverse complement strand
CAAATATTTAATTTTATGTATGTTTAGTAAGGTCAAGGCCTTGTCTAATTTTTTCGTGGCCCCCTACTCATTGTGGTTGGCGGCGGACCTGAGTGTAACACCCAGTGGAGACAACCACTCGCAGCCACTGCAATCAATGATATTAAAATCTACAAGAATGATCGCATTTCCGAATCAATCAAGTCTCTTAATGCCTTTTAGTATATTTTTAGATAAAAATAAGAATTAAAAACCTTTATGAGGAAAGTATTGGCAACACTGACTTAAATTAATTGTTCACGTGAACACTACCCCAACTATATTTTTCTCCTCTAACTCCATTTCTGGTTAAGCATATAAAGTAACTTTGACGCATTTTAAGGAAATTGTACGTCACTAAAATTATTGACAAACACTCTATCATTTCATAGAAGAAAAAAGTGAAGTGAAGAACAGCCTTGTGGTAAAGGTACTTTTTTTTTTCCTGATAGATTCTTTTTTTTAAAATCCCAAAAGCGTGTATATGTCAATGGTTTCTAAATTGGCATTCCTCGGCTACGTATATTGTTATAAAAGAAAAAAAAAAAGACAAGAACACTGGAACTCTTCTTCTCAACTACAGATACTTTTATGAGGTGAAATCTTGTCCTCGTAAAAATAGATGAGGTTTGACGTCACTACCTCATTATCAATCTTCTTTTCCTGATCGACGGAATTACATTTTGATGTCATTTATTCCCATCCCATTAAGAATAGGTTGCAAGGGTCTCTTGAATGAAACAAGGTCAAAAACTTCGTTCTTTTTTTTTTATCTTTCCCAATCATGTTATTTCCATAGTTCCTTTTGTCCATAAATGAAGTAGGGGAGTAAAATTCAAAATTTAACATATCAACTTACTTCAATACAGATTGGAGAGACACTGTAAAAGAATGTAAACTTTTGGTTCAGAATGTAAACACTGCACACCTCAAGTCAGAGATTCTGCCACGATTTCCAGTTGGTGGGGGGGGGGTAAAACCAAAATTCGGTGGTGTAGAATTTTCCATCGTTTCTACTCATTTTTAGCAGTAAAAGTTTTAAAGCTGAAGATATTTGGAAATTTGGGAGTGGTCCCTCATTGAGGAGGAGGGAGTTTGGTAGAATCTTGTAGTCTCAACAAAATATGAAAAGTACTCGTCAAAATTGTAGCATACAACAAATGTTTAAAAAATTAACATCACAAGATAAGATAAACTCCCGATCAACATGCACGGCAGTATATGCAGCCAAGTTCTGCGTCACAAAACGACAGTACTGATAAAAGCATGTTACACAGGAACAAGTTAAGGAGATATACAGGTGTGCGAAATTTCATATTCGTAGCTTGAAGCATATTTGAGTTGTGGACCCCTAAAATCTGCGTATTTTAGGCTCACTGATTCATTCACTCACTCAGTCACTCGTCGTATTGTTTAGAGCGTTCACAATAAGCTAGAAGCATGAAATTTGGCATGAAAGTGGTAAGTAGATAAAGCGAAATTTCCGACATTTTGAAAAAGTCGCTATCTTGAATTCAGAATGTCCGCCAAATGTAAAATTTCAAAGAATACACGGCCTAAGCGGCTGAAGTTAGAAGCACAAAATTTGGTATGAAGGTACAGCATCACTAGTAGGTTAAGAAAATATTACAGAGTGTTGAAAAGGTCGCAATCTTGGATTCAAAATGGCCGCCACAATAAAATGTTCATAGAATGCACACCCTAAACGGCTGGAGCTAGAAAAACGAAATTTGGCACGACGGTACATCATCACGAGCAGGTTACGAAAATATTAGAAAACGTTTCCAAAGACGCCATCTTGGATCCAAAATGGCGGACCCGAATAATCCTTCTTGCACCACCTTAGGGCCGCCACCAGCTTTATGGCTTGAAGATTATCAACCTTGCCACCTCGCGCAAACTTCCAGTGTTCCTCTCACACGCTGTCGCCAAGGAGGTTGGTTAGTTCATCCGTCCTCCATTTCACCACTTTTTTAGGGATGACGAACTTGGCTGAACTTCTGGTGTTGTTGTTTTTTCGCAAGAAAGTTCTGTCGGTTTTTCACCCACCACTTTCGAACATCGATATGTCACCTGAGACGTACCTGGAAGATCAAAAATAGTCCCCATCAGCATCGATGACCTTCTGCCAACGTTCTGGAAGGCCATGGATTCCATCGCAGTAGAACTTGGTGGGCCGTGAAGCGAAGAAGGTATCAAGTGAATTTTGCACCTCTACTAGGGATTTGAACTGGCGTCCTCTAAGGTGATTGTCCAAGGAATGGACGGTGCAAAATGTCCGGGGAGTATGGCGGAAGCAATAGTGTTTCCCATCCAAGGCGTAGAATGGTGTCCCGGGTCATCCTAGCCACGTGGGGCTTAGCGTTGTCCTGTAACAGGAGGACCCCTTTGCGATTCACAAGTGCTGGCTCCAGAGTTTTGAGTTTTTCTTGAACACGGCTCAACTGCTGAACAGTACACAGTTGCATTGATGCTCTGACCAGCTGGTAGCAGTTCCCGATGCACGATGCCGCGAGAAGTCCACCAAACACACAGGAAGACCTTCTTCTGGTGCAATGCTGGTTTCGGCTGTTTTGGAACCGGTTCATGGGATGCTAACCAATGATGATGGCGCCGTGGAGCTTCGTACAGGACCCACATCTCATCACATGTCAACACCCTGTCCAGAAATGGCTCCTTCCTCAGACGAGACAGCAAACAAACACAGGTGTCTGCTCGCGTTGCCTTCTGGCTCGGAGTCAAATCATGTGGGATCCATCGACCCAACTTGTAGTGCTTCCCAAGTTGATGGAGGTGCTGCCAAATGGTTTCTCCACTCACACTGAATTGTAGTCCGAGTTCCTCACATGTCTGGCCACTGTTCGACTCAATTGCTGCCTGAAGATCTTCATTTGGTACCTGTGTTGGTCTTCCTACACGTGGTGCGTCTTCGAGTGTTTCGTCACCGTCCTTAAACTTGGTAAACCACCGCTGCACTGTCCACGTAGTCACGACACCCTCACCAAAGGCCTGGAATATCCTCCGCCCCGCTGCAGCTGCGTTTGACCCCAGTTTGAACGCATACACGCCCTTATTATGCTCTGTGGATGTCCCATGTTCACTCTGTCCTTCCGCACGTTCACGGTGTAACTGAACTGCCACAACCAGGTAGTATGTTGGCTATACCCACACCAACAACTGACCTTCGCCTGATCTCAATTCGCATTCAACTCACGGTGTGAGAACCCATTGAACACAGACCTCCACAAAAAGCGACAAAACTTTCTTGGTTCCCTTTATATGTACAGTACATTTCATTTTGTACAAAATTAAAACAATTTCAGCAAAATGTGTTGAAAGTGTTTAAGGCCCATTTGACACGGAAACATTTATGCTACAATAAATCGTAGGTTGCTAGCAAAATTGGTACCTTATCAAAGCAAAATCGCTACAATTTGGCAAGATCCTATATCATTATTCCATAAGGATTTTGATCAAGTATAATGCTAAGAGAAATGTTACGATTTATTGTAGCATAAATGCTTCTGTGTCAAGCGGGCTTAAGAACTTTATATTTTAAAGTATGAAGGTCAACCACTATTACTCATTTTTCTAGACAAGTGTACTTTTGTGCACTAGAAAGTAACTTTAAATCAGATTTGCTAAGGGAAAGTACATTGAAAACAATATGGCTGCAAGCTGAAACTAGGTAACGAGAAGCGTCCGGCATATAAGTCCGATCTTTGTGCGTTAAATGAACAAAAACAACCCAATCTGACTTTAACTAACCCTCCTTTAAAGCCCTCTGCATTAGGTGTGTCTAAAGATGTAAAAAAAAAAAAGGGGCTTCGTATCTTTCAAGAAAAGAAGCAAAGAAAGTGGCGAGGACGGTACGTTATAAGTTGTTGAAATTCTCCAAAAGAATTACGAAAAATCACTTACGAGAAAATGTACCGGAAAGAATTTATTAATAATTAAGATGAGCATGTAGAAATGTTCAGTAAAAAAAAAAGAAGATTATTTGAATGGGGATCGAATCCTGGCCTCGCAGACGACAAGCCAACGCTCTACCAACTGGATCACTGAAGTAGTTGGCGAGTAAGGCCTGGTTTTCATGAAAGCTTGCGTTGCTTGCGATTTGAGTGAGTAGCCAATTGAAAAACGTGCTTTACTGCGTGTTTTATTGTAAGGAAAGTGTAACACCTGTTTCAATTGGCTATTCATCCAATAAACGATTTCGAAAGCCTGTTTACAGGGGTGGATTTCGGGCATGGCCCGGCCTGGCCGGGCCAGGCTAAAAATTTTCAGAGGCCGGGCCGGGTCAGGCTAAATCCCGCTGTAGTCTGTTAAACCCCAGCTTTATTCTATGAATAAACAAAAATTACTTTATAGAATCGGTCGAACTAAACTTTTAATAATGTATTATCTGAATGTTACAGTAAGTTATTAATACGTAGGCTAGTCCCTGACAGTGTCAAAATTCTCACAAGCATTGTTATGTCCGCTAGCTTTGTGTTTGCTCAGGGTTTCTTGCAGATAAACCTCTCCGTAGAACAGTTGTACAGCTCCGAAGATACTTTTGAAGGCTCCAGGAAATTTGAAACCAGGGACGGACTGGCCCGGCCGGAAACACGGAAATTCTCAGGTGCCCCCCTCACCCGCGCCGGTCCTTTTGTCTTGGAAGCGTAATGTTACCCAATAAAAAAGACCACTTACTCAAGTTTTGCTACTACTTGTGGCGTTAGGGTCTTGTCGGGAGTCTAAAATTAGCAATTTTTACACACAAAACTTATAGATGGAGGTAGTATTAGTGTTGTAATCTCAGCAGGCCTACTGTGTCTGTAGGGCCCTTACAAATCGCTAGAAGGGGGCTGTAATGTTTAATGATAAATGTACAAGGCTTTAATACATTCATACACTTTTAAGGCGCAATATTTACGTTATTAGAACTTTATTTTGAGACCTGGGGCCTGTTTCACGAACGTACTTGCCAACTTTTCACTCTTTAGTTTGCATTTCCGGAAGACTGTCTCAAGAGCGCTTACCTTCCACCACAAACCCTTGTTCTCATTCAGTCACTGTTCTATCATTTTGTACAAGGAGTTTGAATATACTAGGCAATGTTCAATTGTTAGTAAACTTTTGACTCCTAAAACTAGGCAACCAAACGACAGTATACACAAATATTGTGGTGGAAGGTTGGCGGTCTTGTGACAGTCCTCTGAAAATGGAAACCGAAGAGTGAAAAATTGACAAGTACTTTCGTGAAACAGGCCCTTGATCAGTATCCTAAAGGCCTTTACAAGTTTTGGGGGCTCACTACCATGAACGGTATTGAAGGCCCTTGAAAGGTGTATTTCGAACCCACGCTCCGCAACACCCACTGGCACTAGAGCTTATTCGTTTCCCAGGTAGGGCCCTTTGTTTACCAGTCCGTTCCTGTTTCAAACTATGTTCCGTATGCTATTACGAGTGGTGTAACTAGAATTTTCGGCCCCTCTTGCAAGAAACCTTGTCCTATTATGATCTCCCACATGCAATTTAAGCCAGTGATTTATCCACACTCCCCTAAGGACACCCACAACACCCCCTTTTGGGGGTGTAATATTTCAAATAGTGTTTTCATACTTGTTCTAAAAAATGAATTCATGACACGAATGATCCATAACATTCCACTTATCCGTACATGCTCAGTGAGTGACGATTCAAAATGTGAACATGTCACATTCATAATGAAATGGAAAGTTTATAATATTTTTCAGTTCAGTGCTTGGGAACGATGGTTAGAACCAGGGGTGGAATGGAGGGTATACGCGGGTACACGCCGTGTACCCACCTAATAGTATAAATCACAGCGTGTACCCACCTCAGTGCATAAATATAAAGGAACGTGTTCCCAAATCCGGAATTTTATTGAGCAGCGTGTACCCCCCAAAAATCTTACCATTCCAGCCCTGGTTAGAACCACACGTGCATTCAATCCCGCAGCAGCTGGAAGATTTTTTCACCCTGGACAAACAGCAAACATTTATAATCCCGTTACAAAAGAAACAGACCTTTGTAAAATGTTTTCGCTTTCCCCGCTTTTATTATCATAAACTCGCTGAAAGCAAATGGCAATTCGGACTTCGGAGGTTCCTTCGACGTTCACTAACTTCTTTTGCCCTCTCTCGGCCTCTCCATGGAAGCGATTAATTTTGCAATACGTTGTCAATCGTTGCCCTTCAAATATATACATCTGAACCAGAAAAAAGAGATGTGAGTGATAAGATCGTGAGAGAAAGAGAGAGATAACAGGACAAAATGCTGCCACAACTACAGTATACATAAAGAATTTTATGACCGCGTAAGGTTTGTGGTTGCAGAAGTTGAAGAGCCTTTCCCCAGTTTGGAAATAATGAATGGAAAGAAATGAAGTATGTTCAAACCAAGCTGAATTTTCTCTCGAAAAACACAACCCAGTCGGTGTGATAACACAGTGCTTCTCCCATTGCCAAAGGCAGTTCAGGGCAGGACGGATGAGTGTCAAATGGAAAAGAAGGCACATTTTTTCCCCTTCGTATTCCTTTCATATTCCACACCATTCAGAAGTTCATTCAAAATCATTTACTGGTCTTAAATATTTTTTTTCACAAGAAAAGCGCCAAGTACGTCGCTAAATACAAGACTAATAAACCCTCTTTTTGTTGTTCGTTTCCGACAACAATAGTGACAATTTCGTGCTGTCTCTATATCCTCGACACAGGCTGAGCGGCGTCAGTATAGGGAATGTTGGACATAAAATTATCATAGTTTTTAACACAAGGAAGTAAATTGAAGTGTTTAACTTTTTTTTTTATTTTGCACATTTCAGAGTTTCGTAAATTTGTAGCGCCCCGGATTTTCACTTTTGAAATACATTGAAGTATTTCAGGGTACCACGAAGCCTCAATTCTTCTGTTAGTGGTATTGGAAATATCAAGCTCGAGCTCATTTTCCCACGCTTTTGGAAGTCTATATCGTCGAAATAAAGCATTTATCATTTTTTTAAAATTTTCATAGCAGGAATACCGTGAAATAGTTTTGTTTGTGTTATTTTGCAACACTCTGTATATATCGAAAGGTAAGTCGTAACTTCAAATTTTACACGAGAAGATGAAACAAAATGCTCCTGCACAAATTTATTTCCAGCAGAGTGGTCCTCGAAGTGATAATAAAAAAAATATGGAACAATATGCAAGGGAGAAATCTTATCAGTTACAACTAAAAAGAAATCGCGTAAGTGTAAAAATACTTGTCTTACGAGAAATTTAGTTTGATAGAAAATCATTATAACCATGTTGGCATAATTTTGTAACTTCTTTCTGGATTTCGGTCACATCGCCTCTTCGGGTGAAGTGTGTTGCTCAGCGGAGTCCAAATTTAATCCATTGTTGAGCTTTTTTCTCAGCAGGAAATAATTGAACTTCTAGTGTCTAGTCCATTGGCAGATATGAAAAACAAGACACAAAGAGTAAGCTACTCATGTATGTAAGCGATTTTGAATGTCTGTTAGAATCAGAGCTTAATTTCTGGGGAAGCTAAAGAGTGCAGGGGCGGATTTCGGCCCTGTACTGGCCTCGCCGGGGTAGGCCAAAAGTTTTCAAACGCATAGCGGAACAAATAATAATAATAATAATAATAATAATAATTATTATTATTATTATTATTATTATTATTATTATTATTAATATTATTATTATTATTATTATTATTATTATTATTATTATTATGTAATGAATCGTTATACTGCCCCAAAAATGTACCCTTTCGGAGCAGTGGGCCAGGCCAAGAAATGAAACCGAAATCCACCCCTGCCTATTTACAACACATGCAAGTCATCACTAGGTGTCAGTAGTGCCTTGGTAGTTTCCAGTGTATTTCCCTTAGACGCTAGTAATATACTTCTAATGGTGAGTCTACATTAGGCCAAATTTCTATTCGTGTACATATTGGTGAGGACTGGCTTAAAACGGCGAAATCATCGGTCCTTTCTTTGCTATTCCGAATTTTGAAAACATGAAACGAGACAAAGAGAATACATACGCGTCAATACTTACTACACAAATTAGTATAATTGTGGTACAGTGCACTACAGCACGTTTAAACATATAAAAACATCTAAAAGCCCCGAAGTGATTTATAAAATGCTGTCACAGCTATTTTGAAATGTTTCTGTTATCACTGTTCAAAGCGTTGCCAGATACTGAGAACTAAAATTATTTTGATTAGCTTGTTGATAAACTTCAAAATGGACTAGTGTTGTTAACCATGTTTATGAAAAGTGTCATTATGGTAAGTCTACATTAGGTCTTGTTGATCAACATGTTTGTGTGCGCGAGGATTATCTAAAGACCGTGACAATCTTCAATTTTCACTCCACTTATACCGGGTACGTTTATAAATTGTCACGGTCTTTAGATAATCCTCGCGCGCACAAACATGTTGATCAACAAGGCCTAATGTAGACTTACCATTATACATGTTGACTGACAAAACATGTGCATGTATTTTTAAGCACATTGCACCAAAAGCATGAAAAAATAATGGAATAGTATATATTGTGCTCCTAACGTGAAAATTCTTGCCAAAAAACACGTTCTTCTATCATTTTTCAGAAAAGAAACTCTTTTGGAAATAAGAGAAAAAAAAAATAAAATGTATCGAAAATATTTCATTGTGTGAGTACATTTGGTTGAATATAAAAATATATACACATACAATTAACGTAATTACAGTATCTGGCAACCTATGAACAGTATTAGCAGTAATATTGCAAATTGATTAAGACAGCTGCTTTTTTATATGTTTCTTTGTGTGTGTGTGTGTCTGTTTAAACCTGTTGTAGTGCACTGTGCCAAAAAAATATATAGTAATTTCTGCAGTAAGTAATTATGCGAATATATTCTCTTTGTCTTGTTTTCTGTTTTCAAAGTCCAGAGTAGGAAAGAAACGATTGATGATTTCGTTTTTCTGAGACAGTCCTCACCAACATGTGTACGCACACGAATTTGGCCTAATGTAAACTTATGGTAATGGTAATGGTAAGTCTACATTAGGCCTTGTTGATCAACATGTTTATGCGCGCGAGGATTATCTAAAGACCGTGACAATTTATAAACGTACCCAGTATAAGTGGAGTGAAAATTGAAGATTGTCACAGTCTTTAGATAATCCTCGCGCACACAAACATGTTGATCAACAAGACCTAATGTAGACTTACCATAAGTCTACATTAGGCCTTGTTGATCAACATGTTTGTGTGCGCGAGGATTATCTAAAGACCGTGACAATCTTCAATTTTCACTCCACTGTAGATTTTTGCTTAACAAGTAACGATGCCTATGTATTCTCCTTGTCTTCAAACTTCCTAACAAGAATGAAATTGTTTATTTTGGTTTACTGCACAAAAATGTGCACTGACTTTGTACAATTTTTTTTCGTGACGTTTATAGACTGTCACGGTCTTTAGATAATCTTCGATCGCACAAATATGTTGATCAACAAGGCCTAATGTAGATTTACAATCACGTTAACAGATTTGTTTGTACACTTCTCGTGCACAAAACTACGAAAATTAAGAGATGTGTCTAAAAAGTGAATTAAAAGTTTTTTTTTTTTTTTTTGTTTTTTTTACAGTGAGAATATCACTACAAAAGAAGATAGCAAGAGTTTTACCATTAAAAAGGGGGAAATAATTAGGACATTATTTGATCAAAAGTTGTGTATTAAAGAATCAAATTAATGTTGGAGAGAAACAAAGCCGTGGAAAATAAAGGAAGAAAGTAAAAAACAACTAGTGCGAAAGAAATAAACTTCTTGCAAGGAACTACCATAGAAATACTAGTAATACAATAATTATCATAAAAACGAAAATTCATAGATATAACTGTCTGTATGAAACTATGGACGTGCAGTTTCCTTCCATATGGAACATCGATATCACTGACGTTTGGAAGATTAATCGATATTTCCACTATCGGAATATCGAATACTACATGGGTAGTTCATGTTTAAAAAAATGATGTTAAAATTCAAATATGATTCATATCGAAAAATCGTTCGAAATTGAATATTTTCATATTGGAATATTGATGGAAATCGTTCATACAGAAGAATCATTGAGAATCGGATATAGTTTATATTGAATCATTGTTGTATTTCAATCGCCGATCACTTAGATATGATACTCGATATTGAAACCTGATATTTCGATTCGATTTTGATATTGCAAACGAGCTATCACTATTCTGAAAATCGAGAAATACAGGAGAACCGAGTCAACGGTTATGCCGATCTCTGGAGATTGCATATTCACTATTTTTTATCAAATATAAGCGATAATGTAAAGGTGAGCTTAAGTAAAAGGGAAGTTCAGTACTTAACAATGTTACAAGGAAAATACTTCAGAACGTGTGTAAAGAAATAGTAGTGAAAAGCTCAAACAAAAAACCAGAAGGTTCAGCGACCTCCCTTTGTTTTTTTAACTTTTGTCATCAAAGGCTAATCAAAATGGCGTCATCCTTTTGCAACGGTCCAGCTTCATTCTTCCGCCTTTAGAACTATGTCTTAAAACATTGAGGCCAACGAAATCTTCCTCGTTGGAATGGTCTCATATCTGGATGCGAGCCTCTGCCAAAATCTTTGGTCATTCTCTTCTCTTTTACGTTGCTTTCTATTTGATGTTTCCTCCTCGTTTTCATCAGATTAGATTTTTTTTTTATTTGTTTGTTTGTCAACCAGGAAGAGGTTTGTCTCCACATCACATGTAATCGATGTGTTCACACGATTCAGCACGTGTCCCCTACAAACATTGGCGAGAATCAAACGAAGGGGGAAACTATTTCTTTCACGAAACCAATATTAATTTGATCTTCTCAAGTTGTTGTAAGAACCATTAGTTTTAGGTGAACGAAAATTGCATACAAAAAATATACAAACAGGACAGATAATAAGGTTCTAGAATGTGTGAGAAAACACTCAGGACAACTATAACGATAAACAGATTGTAGATATCAAAATATATAAACATTTGGATTAATAACTGTTATTCTGATTTTACCTTGCTTTTATTCGTTCCTTCATTTTCTTTGTTTCTTCATTAATTTTTGTTTCCTTTTCTTTTCAGCTTCATTTTGCTGCGGCAGCTCGGTCCAAACCAGTTATAAAACAATACTTTTGTACCCGCATATTGCATCTCACAATTTAGTCGTTTTACATTAAAATTATTCAAGATTGATCATGTACCACTGAATTTCTCGTGTCACTTGACTGCATCAGTGCTTTCCAGTGAGCTTTATACTTAACGATACTGGAATGCTCGAACAAAGTCTGGAAGTTAAACATCAAAAGTTAAGCTCGATCGTCTACTTTCAGTCTAATCCAATATGGATCAAATTTTACAGTCTTTAGTTTTTCACGTGTTTCATCACTTTGTTACCCGCTTTCAGTTTCATCTTTGAGTAGTGAGCAGTGATGACACCAGGGTGCAAACTAGGGGAGTGGAGTACAATATGTAATTTGAAAAAAGTCAGGGCTGACATAAGAATAAAACTGGGGCCTACAAGTTGGCTACGGTAGATTTAAGGGTGTTAGCTCCCTATATCCACCCCTGTGGCGCCTACCTTGGATATGAGACACTGAAATATGCATAGAATCTCACATCGTATAAATTTCCCCACTACCTCTTTTGATGACAAATAACATCCTGCACAGACCGAAAGATAGACTGAAAACAATTACGCAATTTAAGTACCTATTTGTTTCTAGTGATTTATTGTTTGTTTAGTAACTTTTTGTAATATAGTAATTTAGTATCCGGTAGTATTCCAACTCGATAGTGGAATAGAGCCTTTACGTGGCTGCTCTGGTAATAATATATCGATGAACTATTGGGAGTGTACGTTGTATAATCAGCAACGGTAAACCATTGAGCGTAGTATGATTATTCTGAATTCGGTATGTGAGGAATATCGGAACTTAACCCTGAGAGACTCTTAATATCATATGTGAGGAATATCGGAAGTAAATATGAAGAAAATAGTGAAAATCCAAGAAGTAAGTAATGAAAATTAGAACTGAGTATGTTCAATTTCACAAGAGTACATATAGCATAAAAATACTGTAGGCATAGGTTATGGTGTGACTAACAACAGCTTAGTGACTAACGAGATCATAAAGCTGCAATCTGATGTTAGTTTCTGTCTACAAGCTTTCTTTGAGACTGTAGACATTAAAAGACAAAGTGCATAAAGTACAAGAATACTATAAGAAAAGTCTGTAGCATAATCACATAGGAAACGGACGAGTAGAGTAAGGTCGCTGAATCCAAATCTGAACTACAAGAAACTTGAATGCATGAAGTGCATGACCATTACTGAATGTTGTAGCCTTAGCAGATCGAAAGTAGTCGCATAAATCGAGACCACTGAACTCAAATTTGAAGCCAGTTTCTCATTCTCTGTTCTTGTTAAAGGACTAGTGAAGTGCATCTAGTGGGAAAATGACGTTAATATTAAAGAAGAACGTCGATGACGTCACTGAACTCAAATCTAGTCACTTTCTTTCTATCTGCTTTCGTTCGGGCGCCAATATGTGTTAAGGACAGACGGACAAGGTGATAATAAAAGAGGAAAAATTGCAGTGGGGATGAGGAGTCAACTAAAGAAGAAGCCTGTTATGTTTTGGATAGTGTAAGTGACAGGAGCTGATAAAGTTTGGCAACTACTCCTGAGATTATCTTTTTCTTGTAATAACGGATGTGATTACATCTTACCTGATGCACTGCTACTGCTCATGTTTTGCTCCACCAGCTAACAGACGCACTGCTGAGAGGCTCTGAAAGGTAAGAAAATGCATATATAAGTATCAAATAATTCCTTTGACTCTGCCTATTATGTAAACTTAATATTTCTTGATCAGTGAACAAATAGTTGCCTTTACTGAAGTTATCACAGACATGAAGGACTAAACCAGTAAACAAATCTAAATTCTTTCACACTACAGATCTGTATTGTTGCCATAATATTCTCTTCCGCAGAACCGGAATAAAGGTACTAGGAGCTAAGTATAGAACAGATTATCCACAATATAATGAACGTAAATTCAACCCTTAGGTTTTAAGAAGCAATTTGTAATTTTGTGGTGGTTGCATTTGCCATATCACTGAATGTCCAGAATTGTCCTAGCTGATGGCAAATTCAACTCATTTATCTTTATAGTCCTCATTGCGTTTATGAGTGAGAACACTTTTTCTACATTGGCCAGAGTGAAGTAAACGTGGACCATTGTAGCAGTTCAGATTTATCGTTTTTCTGACGCAGTTTTCAAAGAATATTACTTACCATTTAATAGCTAATAGATCGCTGAATTCTGTAATTATATTAATTTGACTTTGGCTTTATTTATGGCCTTTAGATAGCTTTGAGTCAGGCCGAGATGGGGTAGAGAAAAGGAGGTTGGAAAGAAGTCTGTTAGGGCTTAGTTACAAGGTACCATTCTTTCATCTGTCTGGGGAACTGAGAAAAAAACATGTCCGGATGCGCGGATGCCCAGATCGTGCAGTTATTGATTTATTTTCAACCAATGTTTAACTGCATTTTGTTTTTATTTCTTGAACCCATCCGAAAGATGTTTTATAGTACCTTCAGTATTCCCCATTATTTATTTATTCATCCTTCATTTCAGAGAAGATATATAAAGAAGACTGTGGAGGAAGCTGATATTCCTTGGAATATTCCATAAATATGTGTAGGATGCCTTACCCTTTCAGAACCTTGTCAGAATATTTTAGGGATATTCCTGAAATAACATTCCACAATATATTGTGTTGTGGTTTTAGTAGTATGAATCATCCCCAGTAGTTCATGTGGGTCCTCCCTTGGAGCGAATCACAACTGTCTGGTTGTAGTTATAACATCGATTTCGAACCACAACGTTGTAAGTTGTTTCCGAAGTTCTTCGATGTTCTTCTGTTTCTATTTAATCCATTGTTCCAAGTAATCCGACAGCCTTTCAATTAAATTCAAATCTGGGGACTCTGATAGCCAGGGAAGATGTCAAAAGCATGTTTCACCCGATGCACTCGATAGTTATTGTCCTGAAACATGGATGACTCCAAAGTTGGATTATCAGTGAGATGGTGGCCAAAACGTTTACCTGTTTGCCAAGAGGTCAAATGTAGCTCTAGTGCTTCAAGTGCACAAAGGACCCATTTTGGCATAGGTGAAGCACCCCCAGATCACAAATCAATCACACCTTGTACATAAGTTTCTTTGTATGTGTCATGCGGTCGTCGGTACCCTCTACTTGTGGCATCATTAGTAAAGACAGAAATAGGCTTCAACAAAGCAGATGACCAGTTTCCAGTCCTCTCCAGTTTTGTTTTAAATTTCCTCCGTTGCACTTATACTTCTTGGTGCTCCAGTTTCAGCATTGGTCTCTTTCTGGCTACTATACTCGGCATGTTTGTGTTATGGAGTTCCCGTCGTGGTGTATGTTCTTAAATTGAGTCTTGTAGAATGTAGACCAACACTGATGTTCGTTGCCTCGTGGCGGAACGACTGTTGAACATATACGCGACAGTAGCCAGCGAATCTTGTCTCTGAGAGCCTCTGTTCGACCAGTCTAAACACCGGCGGTGTAAAATCAATCGCGTTTGCTTCCAATGTCTCAATTAACCTTTCACTGTACTATAGGACTGCAGCAGTGAATTTTGCCACTTCTTTAAAACTGTGTCTTTTGACCACAAAATGTAATGACCCCTTCTTGAAAGCCACTCACATGTTTTTTACCCCTTTCTACAAGAACCATTTCTTCCGCAGCACCTACCTACCGCCACGTGTATCAGTTCTAATGGATGGTGTAAACTGACGGTCAATACATAACCACTAACCAGTTGTTAAAGGGAATAAATGTGCTACTGTACTGCAGCGTACTAAGATCAGACTCGTCGCTCTTTCCGGCTACTTTATAGTGGCAGTTCAAACCTCAGTGTCGTTCCCCATTGCTAGGGGAGGGTCCCTTCATTGAAAGACCGCTACAGGGTATAATAACCTGACAAATAGCCTCCCGATTGCTCGAAGAGACTCCTTTATGCTATTAAGGGTACACTTTTATTTGGGAGCTACCGATGACTCGATGAGCGCCACAAACGGACTTCTTATACATGTGCTTTCAACGCCTTATATAGTCACAAGCAACTTTCCATCTGCACAAACTAGTTCCCAAAATGAATATTTTAAATTAATAATTTATATAAAATAATTATGAATATACTTCCTTATATCTTTAATATTTTTTGAAATATTATTATGTTTTTTTAAATAATATCATCGTTATATAAAAAATAGTCCAACACTTCAGTAATATTTCTCCGCCTTGGAGATCATAATTATTTTATTGATCTTTTTTATACGGTCCATTAAAATATTTAAACCTGAGTATATGAATCATTGCATGAGATGACTTAAAACTTTTATACATTCACAACCTTCTGCTTGAAAATTTAGATCAACAAATTATAGTAGTTATAGTCTATAAATGAGTATTTGCCGAGGACACATGTAACGACCACGCGCATGCGTAAAACCTGTTCAACCAGGTGGTTCTAATTTATTGTCCACTGTGCTTGTTAATAGGATACTCCTGGAATATCCTACGATACGCAGGACTGAATAGGACTTCTGATTCTTTTTGGTGAAATTTTGCTCATAGTAAACAATGAAACAAATAAAATTACAAATTTATAATGAGGAAGGAAATTGAAGAAAATAGGGTTAAATAGTATGACATAACAGGAAAATGTAGTTTATTTTGTTAAACGACCCCCGTAGATATACAGATTATAGTTCCCAAGCAAATGCAGCTAAAGAAAAGCTATTCTTTATCTCTTCCTTATCCTGCTGGCGACATCAGGACGAGGAAGTGACATATCATTTAGGAGAGAAAGAACTGTCACCTGTCGCATTCAATTCCTTAGAAAATTTTGATCGTTGAATCTGCACATCCCATCTTCTTCCGGCAAAATTGATCGCATTGCTATTTCCAAGTAGTAATGTTAAACCAACACATACATCATTTTCTTGGATCTCTTCTTGTTCCGTGTTTACAACTGCGCATTACGTTATTTATTTACTGTCACAAGTCCATTCTTTTATTATTAGAAATATTATTCTCGAGTACTCATGTTGCAGTAAACAGACAAATTGCTACAGCTTTTTGAAACTGTTTATGCATGTTGAAACACAGGTATCTTTTAAGAAAATATAGCTGCGGAAAGAAGTGACGACTGTAATGATGAGTGTTCTGCCCGTGCCTAATATCTACACTTTCAATCTCTTGCGAACTCTTACGATAAAGTACCAGATTCTAGTTCGCACTCCATACTTCTCAGTTTTCTTTTAATAGAATACAGAAACAATCCTTGCTTAAGTCTACTAGCATTATTTCATCTAGTTTCTTTGGACTGAGTCTGTTTCACGAAAGTACTTGTCAAGTTTTCACTCTTCATTTTGCATTTTTGGAGGACTGTCTCAAGACCGCTAGCCTCCCGCCACGAGCCCTTGTTCTCATGCAGTCGCTGTTCTATCATTTTGTGCAAGGAGTGTGATTATACAATACAATATTCACTTGTTAGTAAGCGTTTGACATCCAAAACTATGCAATCTAACGACAGTACACATAAAGATTGTGGCGAGAAGTTAGCAGTCTTGAGACAGTCGTCTGGATATTGACAAGTACTTTCGTGAAACAGGTCCCCAGGGCCCTATTTCATAAAACTACAAGACCTGTTTTACAAGCGTTTGGTTTGTAGATCAGTAACTTTTTTACAAATGTATGTTTCATAAAACTACAGCTGTATGCTACAAGTTACAAGTAAAAACACTTGTAAAAAGAAGATTTTTACAAGTGTATGTTTTATAAAACTACAAGTATAGAACTCCAGTTACAAGTTGAAACACTTGTATTTACAAGTGTTTTTTATGAGTCTACTAGTGTTTCTGTTTCATAAAATTTGACGAGTTGTAAAAGGTATTTGTAAAACTAGTTTAAATTTACAAATTGAGAGAGCTTGGTAGTTTTTCAAGCATACGTGTAAAAGGATAGAAATTGTGAGAAGTATGTGGTCAAGTGATTCCGATAAATATGAAAATGACGAAAGGATTGTTCTGCGACGTCCAAGAACCTTCCGAGAGCGCTTAAATTATGATGTTGAAAACAATCGTAAATATAACGAAAGATTTCGCATGAGCCGAGAAAAGGTAGATATGCCATTGGGATTGTTTGGGAATGATTTACAGCACAAAACCCGTAGAAATTATGCTCTTACATCACGGTGCCAAGTAGAATTGCATTGCATTGGCTTGGAAGTGGTGCCCAATATCACTGTGTAGGTGATATGCACGGTGTATCGAAATCAACTGTTTTTAGAGTTGTACACAATTTTGTTGAAATAGTTAATACTGTATTGCTGCCAAACGCAGTAAAGTGGCCTGAAAACATAGGACAAATCGTCCAACAGTTCTATACATTTGGAGGCATGCCTATGGTTTGTGGATGTTTAGATGGAACTCTTATTAAAATTGATGCACCCAAAAATAACGAAGCTCAGTTTTGGATCGATACGATAATCATTCAATTAACTGTATGGTTGTGTGTGGGCCAGATTTAGTATTCTATTATGTCAATGCTAATTGGCCGGGTAGCATCCATGATGCCCGTGTACTAAAAAATAGTGGCTTATTTGCTACTTTTGAAGAAGGTTGGCGTCCTATTGAAAATGGTATTATTCTCGCCGATACTTCATATCCTCTGAAAGAATGGCTAATTCCTCCAGTAGTGCGAATTCCTCCCGTAAATAATGAGACTGAAGAACGTTTCTTGAGAGCTCACAGAACAACAAGACGAGTAGTAGAAAGCGCAATAGGTATATTGAAAGAAAAGTTTCCCTGTATCAACCACTTGAAAGTTGATCCTGAATTTGCTTGTAACATATTTAAATGTTGCGTTGCTTTGTGCAACTTTTCACGTGATACCAATGTTGTAGAAGTCATAGATGAAGATCCCATGGATGAAATCGAGGAAGTCAGCCAGGAAATGGAGGAATACCATGAAAATGAGGCAGGGATTCGTAGGCTTCAACAACTGATAAACCACTTTAGGTAGTTACTAATATTTTTTATTGTGAGACTATTTATTTAATGTTCCTACATTGGCAATTTTTGGTTCCTGTTTAAGTTAAACATGGCTCTTGGTATTACTTTGAATTATGTCGGGCGTAATTTTTTCGAACGATATTTCACAGGTTCATTATTCGGCATCATGGTTATGTTACGTCATATTGACATGTTTATTTCAATATCACCATTGATGCTTTGCTACAAAAAACACGGATAGTATGTCGACCAAGACATAGCGAATGAAGACGGGTTAGGAAAAGCCAGGTTAAATTTGTTAATTACTATACGCGATGCACATCAGCAACATCTTTCATCTGACATTTCTGGTTCCAAATGGAACGCCTGACATATACTAAAGAGATGCCGGCGATTGCACTAGATCGTTTTCAGTTAATTTGATTAATTTTCCACCTTTATTTTAGTTTCTTTACTTCAGGATAGATGAGATTACTTAAGATTGCTTTAGGTTAGGTTTGGGTCGCAATGAAATGTCTACCAATGTGAACGCAAGGCAAAGTTTGCAATTTGTGTGCGAAAAGCGATACTAAATATCGACTTCCTTGACATGCGGAATGACGTCATCTTATCAAGCTAGAGGTTTCAGAGACAAACAGTTACAATTCGGCTTGTGTGGAGTGATTGCGAAACATAGGGTCTATACGGTTTTGGCTGTGTCTAGCGCAACGACGGTTTTATGTCGTTGGTTCGTTGCTTTAACTAACTAATCTCATATGTTAATTTCTTAGAGCAACGACGGATTATGCAAGCAGTATAGGATTTGGATTTGTAGGTTTACAGTTTATCCGGAAATTCTTCCAAGGAGGAAAATTTACTCTGACGCTGATTGTCATCCACCGTAGATATAATCTGCAACATTCATTTTATCTTATCTTATCTTATCGTGGATATAATAATAAGACTGCTTTACTACAAACAACGCAAAACTTATACATCAAAATTTGTTTTTGACCACGAAAGTGTCTTCCTAAAAACGGTTTGCTGTCGTTCCTCTAACAAATTAACCAGTGGAGTTAATAAGTTAAAGCAAGGACAGAAACCCGTCTCTTCGCTAGATACAACCATAAGTTTTATACTTCCGGAAATAGTGGAAACGCAGGGGATCACCGTACTCTCAGTAAACAAAAATTTGACTCTAGAAGGAATGTTTGGGATCGCGAAATCCGAGAGTGAATATACAGTAGCACACAATCCTTGTTTGTTTCTGTAGTTAAATGGACCTTTGGCACCACTGGTTGATATTCTTTGAAAGATTAAATCATCTAGAAATATTGAAAAACTTATTCCAGGTGTAGCAGATGAGGAAGTGACAGTTCAAGAATGATTAGCCATCATTGATTGGAAACTTCTGTTCTATTGACTCATAGGTACGGATAGATCGAAGAACCTCCTGCCCTGAATCGTTCCCGCGGAAAATATGCTAAATATTCTTACCTCACAGCCCAAACATACTTAATCAAGAAAAAATCTTCCTTTTGTGTTTCTTGGAACGATAGAAAAATAGAATATCAGAAGAACAATTCAATTTTGATTATTATGTCCTAACAGTAAAAACAATGTAAAAATTAAGTTAGAAGTTGAAGTCTTTATATCGGACGAACATAGCTTAAGGTACTATTGCACTATCGACCATGGAGATTAGCTTTCTCGACGAGCAAACTCGTGAGCGTAAGGCGATATTACACTGTCGAGCTTGCTGGTCAAGTTCGGTCGAGAATGCTGATCAGCAAATTCGATAGTGTAATAGCGCTCTTACAGGAAATAGGAAGTAGCATTGATTTTACAACCGCAGTTCCCATGTGGTTAAAAAATGTTCCCTTACCATTTTTCAAATTTCAAGCAGGAGTATCCATAAGAAATATTTTTCGTTCCCCCGACTGTTCTTTTGTTATGCAATCCGCAGTACCCAAAGGAAAAATAATACACGTTCCGCTTACAATATTATTATTATTTGGCAATTTGCAGCGTCCATGATGGGAAAATTCATACATTAAAAAAATCTATTTCCAGCATTGTATAAACTAAAATTAAGTGGTGAAAAACTATATGCTCTTGTTATGGTTACGACTTTTATGAATAAATAATAATTTGAATACCGTGTCTTTTATACAGTACTGCTGCTTGAAACAAGATGAAATAACTACGAAATGCGTAATATTAATCCTGACTAAACTGGATAATTGAAGTACCTAATCTGAATCATCTTGCTACTGGAGATTTTAAACTAATATTCCTTTAGGAATGTTGAGTAATTCCAATGGCACTAAACGGAATTTTTCATATCGCTGATCCTCCTTATGCAGTACTGTTTTAAGGTTAGGTTCAATTCCGTGTAGGTTAGTTTACGGTCAAAATAGCAAAACAAACTTCTTGTTAATGTGAATGTCATTTATTCCCGTCTGGAAAGGTTTCTTATTTTTGTATATAATAGCATGATATCGTAATCTTTACAGTACTGAAATAATGCTTAAATAAAAGCTACATAACTGCCAAATTTAGATCAAGCATATTAAACGCAAAGGCATATTTTAATCAGGAAACAACAATTGTATGTTTTCAAAGAACATTAAAACCAAAACTTTGCTATTGATGGATCAAAAATAGGAATCAATATTAATGAATTTATTGAAGTGTAGTGATTTCTCGTCCGTGGGAGTATCCAAAGAGCATGCAATTAATTAGCTAAACATTACCTTAGCTTTCAATTAATAAGCTTAAAATATGTATCGCATTTACCATAGTGCTTTTCTTTAAATTGGGCCACATTGTATCACAAATATACTGCCAGTTTCTGCATGTTGGAATAATACCCATTGCTGTCGCTAGCCCATGTATTTCCTGCCAAACCTTTCCTTTATCTTGTTTTGTTAATGATGGAGAAAATCCTCCAAAAAGAACATTTTTTCTTTCGTTAATTTTTTGTCATAAAAAGAGTTTGTTCTTTTTTTTAGCAGACATTTCGGAAAAGCTTACACACACACACACAACAAAGTTTCGAATTCTGCTACGGCTAATTATTAGTCAAATCACTAATGGCCGGTTGCGGTTATCTGATTGAGTTGTAAGTTTGTAAAATGCTGAACTTGTATTACAAGTTGGACTGAGAAGATTATGAAACAGGAATTACAAGTACTTGTAATCAGTAAAGTCTGGGTTTGTAAACTTGTAAATTTCTGAATTTGCTTTACTATTAGGACCGTAATGATTATGAAACACAAATTACAAGTACTACTAACACAAGTACCTGAGAGATTGAAACCTTTAGCTTGTAGACTTGTATCTTTTATGAAATAGGCCCCAGTAGCAGAAAAGTAATGGTGAGAATGTGTTTTCTTATCTGCAATTATTTCATCTGTGACACGGAATTTTAGGCCGGCTTTTCACGTATGTGGTATCAACGTGTTTTACTTGCGATTTCTATGAGTAGCCAACAAAAATTCTTAACCATATGTTTCAATTGGCTACTTCGCCAAATCTAAAGCAAAGCATGCAGTTAGCGCGTGCATGAAAAGCCTTCCTTACTCATGAATTACGTTAACTCGCTATTAAAATGTTTTGTGTAACTAGGCCCAGGTTATATACTCTAGAAAGGATTTGTCTTCTTACAAAACAACGAAAAATAATGCACATATTTACGCAAACTACGATATGGTTATTTGCATTATTTGAGTCATTCAAATAATTTGAAACATTATTTTGTGGACGATATACTATGCGTTTTTAATTCGTCTGTAGATTCTATGCAATAAGGTGCATCGATATGGCACCAGAGAAGGTCAAGATGATATATTTCAGTGCATTACATAATACATTTCACGTCAATTATTAATTTCGATCCATTTTAACTTTCTGTGCTTACGCTGGTATTGATATCAGAAGTTAATAGCATACAACATTTTGATAATATTGACTGCCGACGTAATTAGAAAGGGATGACATTGGTACAGTTTTCACAAAATGAAGATTTTATGACGTGTCATCAGTTGCTCAGATGTATTTTCGATGTTCTATTTAAAATATTATTCTTTGGCGAATTTTATAACACAAAGCTAGTTTCTTAATCTTTGTCTAGAAGGAGTAGATAGAACTAGCATGGTCTAATGATTTGATCTCACTATTTAACATTTAACTAGTATTCATTCACTAGTATAGCAGACGTTTCTCAATATAGGGTAAGGACAATGATCGTCGGACATTTTCACGAGCATTATAGACCTATACCGCGAAAAAAAATTCAAAGTTTCAGGCTTCGATTATTAAGTTAGAATATGCAGGAAATGTAATTTGAGAGTTAGGATCAGCGTCCTAAGGGTAAAAGACTGTCGATTTTTAATAGTTTTAAGCCATAAATTGTTCCTGCATCTTCTCAAATGTTATTTTGACTT
>JAGDQP010030462.1:11006-22598 GCA_022664845.1 Lepisma saccharinum | reverse complement strand
TTGCTCCCTTCGTTACTGGTTAAATCCATTTCAAAGCAACGTACGCTGACATACCTCAGAGAATACTAATTCATATATGCGAGTAAAATTATTTCTACTACACTGCTTGATCAATCCTAAGACGGTTGTATATTTTCTTGATCGCAATGGGATAATTCATTCAAGTGTAAATCAATTTTCTCGATTCTTTCACGGCTAACTTATTAAAGATTTATAGTCCATTTAGTCAGCTAGTAGTATCTTCGTTGTATTCCATAATCAATTCTGAAACGGTGTCATAGATTTCCTATCTTTCTATTCAAACCAAGTTTTAGTATCATGCTTGTGTGATAAATTTAGAGTTTACGAGGGTTTGAACAACAATAGATGCAGACAAGAAAAACAAGAGTTATGTAAAATGATGAAAACAAAATAGAGATTTATTTCTGTAACCAGAAAGTAAAGTACTATTTATAGTATCTCTCCTATAGTTGGCCAAACCAAATCTAAATTCTATTATCCTCGTATAGTGCAGAGGGGGCCTATGCTAGAACAAACAATAACGTGGGGGACCACCTCAGTCCGGTCGAAACTGTTACTTACGTTTTTACACGGCACATGTCAGTCATTACAAACACGTCCTGAGAAAAGGCTTACTTACACAATGTTCACCATTATCACTCAGGCTGTCCAACTTGTCCTCGATGTAGGATCACAGAAGGAAATAGGAGAATTCTTATTGCTGTGTACCTTCGGTCGGCGTTTGCCTCCGACAAGCTTCTAACTATTGCAGAATGCCCCAGTACTAGAGAGAGAAGCACCAGCACTTGACACCGCCTCACAGTGTAGGAATAGAGAGAGAGATAGAGATCGGGCTTCTATTCCATGAAGTTTATATATTTTCTAGTATCTGGGACACGGTCCTATAATAACTTGGCGTAAGGGCTTATTCAAAGTTTATGTTACTATTTTGAATTGTCCTTATTATTTCTTCTTGGACACTGTAGGTCAGTGTAACGGGACCAAGCCTTGCAGCACGCGTATTTATCTTACACTTAAAATTTGGTTGTTTTTCCCTTTTTTCTTTCTTCATTTCTCGTCTATCGAAAGATATGACACTTGGATAGAGAAACGCCTTGAAGGATACGGACCCATAGATACAGTTTAATGTATGATTCAAACATTCGTTACTCAATTTGACACCGCATGTATATAACTGTGTAGCACGTATTCAACGTTTAATATACACCTTCCCGGATATAGTCTTGAAAGAATTCAAGAGTTTCCTCTATAATATTGCTTCAATATACCTTTAATATAATACAGACGAGACTCAAGAACAAAAAATAGTTTTGTGAAACTCTAATAACTGGGAAAAAGCTTAAAATTTAAAAAGAATGTTTTCAGTTTCTGATCTAAACGTCTTGAAAAACATGAAACTACTTGTAAGAAACAGTACATACAATATAAGGACATCTGGTTTCAACTATAATAGAAATAATGCGTTTTGTTTTAATTCTTATAGTCAAATGATACTGTTATTGTCTTTTTTGTGCAACATTGTGAATCAATTTGGTCTATGTATCTCCTATTGAAATAAACTTTCCCAAAGATACGAAAGCCTTGGAAATTGCCCTTTAAATAATGATTAGTACCTTGCAAGAAAGCTGCAAGCCAGCCAACTAGAAGGGTCATCTATACACCAAAGCTGTCAAATAAGCTCTAAGTTTTCTTTTTCGTAGAAATTAATAGGATCAGCAGCAAAGTACAACAGGATTTTCGTTGAACTCTTGTGAGGAATGAAAAAGAGGGAAAGTATTGACACTATTCATGTTCGCTGTAGAAAGCATAATTTGTTTTGTCAATAGTAGTATATGGATTAATATTTCTACTTAAAGCCCTTACAACAAATGAAACTTCGACATTATTCCACCGAATTTATATGTTCACAATATAATATTAACCTGTAGATTAGTTTTATCGATTACAGGAGATAAAAGGGTGACAAATATCGCAAAGAAGACGGACTTAAAAATACAACTGTTAATAAAAATTCCAAGACGAGGCATCAGTGAACGAAAGTTAAGGGTAAACTGAATGATAATATAAATTAACTAAAATAAAACCATATCACACACCTTTAAAATTAAAGAGTGACTATGGATTGTTCTTTTCTTTTTGAAATGCTAAGCGTTAAAATATCATTACAAATTTCAAGTAAGAATTGAAATAGAAACAGAACATGTGGAAATAAAGAAAATTATCATAGAAGATATTGGTATTGACGTTCAGGTAAATTAGTTCTGATTGTATCATCAGAGGAAAAATGAAACATCCAAGGAATCAAATTAATTGGAACGGATTGTTTGGTTTTCTTGCTGAAAGTTTCCTTTCAACATGTTTTCCGTATTTGAATTCTTTGTTTCTTTGTGAAATGAAACACAATGGTACGTCTTTAACAAATTTGGATAAATGACCGAGCATTATGTATACTCATTATTTTTTCTATAATAATTAGTAGTTTTAATACTTTCGTATTTATGTACACATTAATGGATGCTTTCTGTTTTTTTTTTAATATTTTATTTTTGATGTAAAATCTTGCGAGGACGTCTATGATATAAAAGTTTTTTTAACATAGTCTGAGTTCGGTTCAAATTTTGGTAATTTAATCTCCTTCTCAAAGATGAATCTTGATTTTGTTTTATTTGTTAATTGCCCAGGCATGGACAAGATAGATAAACGCACACGGAAGGGAGTCGTTCAGGTCTTGGTTGAAAGTATCGCTCAGTAATCTTCCTGTGATACAGAACAAAACTGGAAAAATCTCAGTCAGACTAACCGCTAGTATTCAGCCTAGGATTTCCAAAACTGAATGAACTACGAATTTTGAGCAATAAATAGAATGATACATTCGTAAATCTCGTTCACTTCTAGAACGGAGTTTGAAATTTAATTGCATTTAATATTATAATAACCACTGTAGCATATGGATTAGTTGTGGTTTCGGATTCGAGTTTCCTTGTGCTTAACGGTCATTGCTAAGTACTAAAGTACATCATCCTTCATTCTAAGAACTCTCAACATCTGCAACCAGTTTCTCTGGCCTTCCTTTCCCTGATGTGCTAGCGTGTAATCTTAAGATGGAGAAAATATATCAATAGTACTTAATTTAATACGTAAATCCAAAAAGATTTTAGTAAAATGGGAGTGGGCCTTTTGAGTTTTCCATCCTTGAGTATATATAGAATGAAGCTGAATATTATCATACATTGTCAAACATTTAGATAAAATTTATCAGGTGAAGTTAAGTATGCGATCAAAAGGTAAGTGTGTTTAGGGACTGTACATAGAAACGTGGGCTTTGGTAGAGTATTAATAAACTGAGATTATGTGAGGATTTGAAAATCAAGGAACAGGTAGACCGACCTGTTAATCACATTTCCGAAAAGTCAATGGGCTATTAACATTGCAAAAGGTAATAATACAATATTTTGGATATTTTACGTTAAGAAGCTTCCATACTTGGAGTTTGTTTACTTTTACCTTCCGCCACGGAATTACGAAACCCCAGTTCAACATTCGACAACTTTAACCTTTCTCTTACCAAGCTGGATACATTCGTAAACTTGTGTTTTGTAAATTATTGTATGCATTAATTTGATCGTAGGTAGTTCATCCATTATTATAGGGACAAATAGACTTTTTAAATATCAATGTAAAACCAAAATAAAATCGGAGTGTTTTTTATCTATTTATGTCACTAATAATGATGGTGGGTACAATTGTACCCAGGTTGGTAAAGTATGTACCCTGTTTTATTCTTATCTCTCTTGCCTTCCCCTTCTGCTAAATATTTCGGTACTATGTCAACAATCTGAAACAGATGTTTAGAACAGGATAACAATGCATATCTCAAGTAAAAGCGGTGCAGCATTATTTTATTATGCCGCTAATAATGGTAATGTATGTAGACTGTTTTATTATTCTATCCTTTCCCTTCACCGTCTGCTAAATCTCTCGTTACTGTACCAACAGTAAAACACATATTTAAAATATGACAACAATGCATATATAAAGTAAAGTCTGAGTGGAATGTATTTAATTATGCCGCTAATAATGATGTTGGTTACTTTTGTAATCTATGTATATTCTTAAGCTTGGTACGAGATGGGATAAGTTGATAATTAGTAATATACATAATAAACGGTACTAACGTGGCAACTTTAGTATAAACCAATAACCAATTGAATACATGTTTTATTTCAGAAAATGGCGAACCAGAAACGATCGACGAACTAGGAATGAGTCAAGCTACCGTATTGGGTAAGTGATGGTTATAGAAAATGGTTTTTAATGAATTTATATTTATGATACCTACAGGAAATTGATTAAATTTATTTACACCTGTAAACATACGAAATACCTTTATAATGATGATGTTTTACATTAGTTTTTATTTTATCATGATAACAAAAAAGCAGAGTGTGTGGCATAACACTCGTTTTTTGAATGCAGTTAACGGATATCGTGTTTGACGTTTTTAGAAATAAAGAATCATTTTCTCTGCATCCTTAGACTTTGTCATTTGTAAAATATACAAAGTCACTTCATGTTTTGAAAATTATGTCCTGCTTGTTACCACAATGTTAATGTTGAAACTCGGGCAACCTACTATTTGAATCATCAATCGTACGTTCCAACATCTGAATAGGAATATTTCTGATTTCAATTGGCATGTTCTTCACTTCTTTGTTGGCTACATGAACGTCCAATACACAGAGATTCACAGTATTGTACTCAGACTCCTCAATGGAAATAACTGATCGTTTTGATTCAGAGGATGAGCATGAACGATCAGCCACAGTCACATCTCAACGGTTTGTCGAAATTATATACACATTCCCCACATATTAACTTGTACTCCTACCTTCAAATAAACCATGTTGGTTTCAGGCAACCGGCAATGTCTTTAGCTATTATGTTATCACTTTGGAAATTCAATCCAACCCCTAGGCCTACTTTTCCGAAACCGACCATTTCAAGGAATGGTAGCATGTTTCATCCTGCCACGTTACCAGATTTAACAGTTTGTTACTGCTTTTTGTCGGGGTTCTTTATCAAGAAGGTGTATGCAAGACGTCGACTCAAAAATGTGAAGCTGAAATAGAACATTAGTATTGAAATCAAAATCATTCCTCTTCATATGTTGGAACGTAGCCTGAACGATTTCCAACCCAGATTGTTCGCGTATCAACATCGAAATTGTGGTCTCCTGTCAAGCGTCATTTTAATAGCACTAACGTCATTATACAAATTTTAAAAATGGCAGTGTCTAAATGTGCTGTTGATCTAGTATTTTTTATTTTTTAAATAATACCCATTGCCAATTTCGTAACATTCATAAAAGTCTATTTTGTGCCACATCCTTTACTAAGTAAGGATTAGGATTGCGATGCTTTTATCTGTGTTTATTATGTTAGATGCTGTTTGGGATCTAGCATTTGACTTTGCTTTAAACATATTTTTCCTGGGTCTATGGTCAGCTATTTATGTACTCGCCACATCCCCTAAAGCAGTGGAAGTTTATTAAACGATGGAAGATATCTTACAAGTAGAAAACTCTTAAGCAGTATATTTATAACTAGTACAAATCCACTGTTATCCTTTAAATCTACCTAATGCACACTAATCATTAGCCAATAATTAATAAAAATAGAAAGTTACATATCATTATATCTTTCGAAATGACATTAAGAAGTTATATACGCAAATTGCAAATTTTCAACCTTGGCAGCATCAGCATTTAAATACAATCGTCCGTGAATGGCTTTAATTTTCAATGTGGTATCCTAGCATATTTAGTAGATATAGAGTAGAAATTCCAGATCGGTGCAAACTCAGAAACTTACTGTTACTGCTTTTAACAATTTAAGTATTAATTTAGTGCAACAGTAGACCAAACATTAACGGGGGCTAAATTATGTCGCAAAGCAGCCAAGTGTCTATTAATGCCCTGAATCAGAATCGCCGGTTTATAATACAGTATAGATTTTACATTTGCATTTCAATTGTTATAAGTCTGGAACTAGAGAAAACGTGGTACTAAGTTGTGAAACTAATAAAAAAATGTGCCATCTACATGGTTAAAGAATGTTGAAGGAAGAATGTGCAAAGTGAGTGGTTGCCGTTGCCATAGCTCTTCTGACTTGAAAGCACTCATGAATAATAATGAGAAGTACCTATAACGCCAGCGTTAGAACCCACAAAGTGGTGGCAATATGTTACTAACAAATTAATTCATATGTTAAACATAACATATTGATGCAGTTTTAAAACTAATTGTTGATTCATTACACACGTATATTTTTAAATAACACTACTAGTAAAATTATAAATTTAGCAATATATATTAAACGAAATTCTACAATTAAGCACTATAACTAGCCAACTCCCTTTCCAGGAAAACTAAGGAAATGCAGCACATAGTCACAAAGCCCAAACTGATTTACATTGTGCCCAATATATATGCTACAAAGTAGTTGAATAGGAATAAATAATATATAAATACCGTTATATTTATAGTTTGATTCTTTTAAAATTAGAAGATACATAAAGAAAGATTTTTATTCTAAATACTATACAAAACTTCATTATCTTGAAAAATATATTTATCTTCACACTGCAACGTAAAAGAACTTGCGTCATACACACAATAAACTATTAGGACATTCAATCATATCATTTTAGAGAAGAAAAGAATCTTCATAACACTATTTTTGAGAAGTTCAGAACACGGCGTTCTTAAACGAAATATTATTCTACATTGCGATATATACACAACGGTGCAACAGAGATTTAATATCTGTCCATGTTCTGAACAAAGAAATAACATCAAATATAAATTTGATATTAGTTCAATGATATGGGAGGGAGATTGGTATTGACTGCACGTATGAAAAGTAATTACTTTTACTATGTTCGCCACTTCTCACGCTATAACAACTCTTATCATTTTATTTTTCGATGCATCAATATTGGCAAATATGCTGATTAATTTAAATTTATACCCTCTAATCTGTGTTGATTTGCACAGACAAGTAAACGTATAATCTCCACACCACCACTGCCATACCTCTGTCATAAACCAAGAGTTCGATGTTCGAGTTCGCTATTCGAGATCGAGATTAATATTCAAGTTTGACGTTTGAGTTCAATATTATAGTTCTACGATCGAGTTCGATATTCTAATATTTTTAAGTGTATTTCTATCAATTTACAAGATATTTATTAAATGACCTTGAAATTGTTAAGTTCCAAACCAATAAAACCAGATCGTTGGAACTTAGCATATAGTTTCGCTAAAGCACCTTCCTTAAAAAATATATCTTTACTAAAACGTCGACACCTTTACCCAGTCATTAAAGTCATTGATAATATACTGAAAAATCTTGTATAGGGGTCAAGTTATATTTATTGTAGTTCGATTAATTTTATTATTCTTTATTGAAGTGTTCCGAAACTAATATCATAATCATACTTCTTTCCGTAGATTAATGTATCTAATAAATTTAGAATGTCTTCATACTACATTTTTACTTCTCCCGATTTTAAAACTAATAAAGCTCGTTTATTAATTAGTTAATTTAAACTATTTTTCATCGTGTTTAGTAACAACATACACGTTATTTCAATATACTGTTTGAACAAAATCAAACTAAAATTTTACATTTTTTTAAGTTGTTCAGATAATTTCTTCAAATCAGTAAACGCTTTGCTAATCAATTTATTTAAGAATTTTTTCCTCTCCATTTTATAATGCTTCATAATCATTTATTTAAACAATTGATTGTATATTATTATTCACAATATTAATATCTTGTTCAAATAGTGATCATTTAAAACTTTAAGTAGTATTTAAAATAATATGTTTATTAAATATTTAAATTGTTGTTAAACGTTCATTTTTAACATCATCAATGTCTGTTCAAACAAATTGATAACAAATTATGTTTACCAGTACTAAATCAGGAAAATCGACAACTATTTTACTATCTGCTTTTCATTAATTTTATAAAAGTTTAGCATAGAAATTCTTTGTTGTGTAAACCTTCTTTCTACATTTTAAAAAGTAATATCCGTTTGATATCAATTCACGGTTTGAATAATTCAAACTTAATGACAATGCCAAGCTGTTTCTCACATGTAACGTAATACATATGAACTGTGTGAAAGCATTTTTCATATACTGATTTACTGTTTCGGTTTCTCAAGTTTTGCTGAATATTATTTTATTATACATATTGTTTATTAGATATGTTGAGTAACATCAATTTGCTTCTATTTTTCTTTACTGTATTGTGTCATAACATGTTTTTCTATAAAATCAAAGGAGATAATGTAAAATAAAAACCTTAAACAATTATATGTAAAATTTCGGAAAACATATCTACGAAATAATTGTATAGGTTTAATCTCAAAATAATCATCGAGTGTACAGCACTGAATTAGAGAGCTAATGAACTATTTCTTTTGGAATAACATTATAACAAGAAGTGCGCTATTCCGCTTGAATAATAATTATTTTTCTGTTTCTGTTCCGAAACGAAATGAAATATTTTTTTTATTTCATGACATATTATTAAGTACGTTTCATTTCTCTGTAACTAATTTTTATATAAGATGCAATAAGTGGAGATTCTATCATAAATCAGTAATGGAAACATTTATTATAATATTAATACAAGCAAGAGTAGAGCCAGCAGATGTGCGACTGTGCGTGTCTTTGTCTTCCATGTTTCAAATTGCAACGTTTTCAAATTTCAATTTAGTTTTTATATCTCCTTATCGTTAATTTCAATGCAAAAGCATTGAAAGATTTACTATTTATGGGGTTCACATTTTTCAAAATATAAATATAATATAAAAAAAAGATAGAGAAAAAAATCATCAATATAGAGAAAAACACATTTTTTAATTAATAATGGTTTACGAACAATATCATTGTGTCTTTAGGAACGACCACATATTTTACTTTATATCATTTCAATATTATTAGGGACCACATCCTTTACCTCGCATTATGTAAAAATGTAAAACCAAGAAAGAAATAGAAAATCAGATTTTCAAAATTCATAAAAATAATCTCAACACTTGATAATACACATTAATGCGAAATTGAGTATCTCTAGGTCAAACGATGTGAAAAATGCATTATAAGATCCGCCATTTTGATTCCAAGATTGTATTTTTAAGACGTTTTGTAATATTTTACTAACCTACTAATGATACGTACGGTCATACTATATTTCTCTTTTCTAGTTTCAGCCATATAGGCTGTGTAATCTATTGAAATTTCATTTTGAGTCCTTTTTGTTCCAAGGTGAAAAACTTTTCAAGATTTTGTAATATTTTCTTAACCTACTAGAAATGTTTTACCTTCATACCCCAATTCGACTTTCTAGCTTGAGCCATTTAGGCTGCATATTCCTGAAATTTTACGTTTGGCGGCCATTATGAATACAATATGGCTACTTTTCAAAATTATCAAAATTTTCCTTTTACCTACTTTTCATCTTCCATCATACCATCATGCCATCATACCAAAATCCATATTTCTAGCTTATCCCGAGCACTCTAAACGATATGAGTGAGTGAATGTGAGTGTATGAGTCAGTAAACCTAAATTACGCAATTTCAGTGGTCCACAACACAAATATGTTTGACAATACAAATATGAAATTTTGCATAAATGCACATATTTACCACATCTCCTTGCCTTTGAAAGCTCACATTCCTATCCTTAACGTATATTTTCTTACATGGCCTCGAAATCATTGATTTCGCCAAAAACTCTTGTTCTTGTATAACATGCTTCTCGCAATACTGACGTTTTGTGGCACACAAAACTTTGTTGGAAAGTGGAAGGTGGACCGATGTGGCAAGCTTCATGATGTTTGAGTCTTAAGGTTGGTGGTGGTGGGCTTAGAGCCGCCACCAGCCTTTGGTTTGAAGATGATCAACCTTGCCACCTCGCGCCATTTTCCAGTGCTCCTCTTGTATGCTGTCGCCGAGGAACTTGGCTTATCCATCTTCCATTTCTCCATATTTTTAGGTTGATATATACTGTAGATTGAACTATTTGCACCTCTGGTGTTTTAATCGGATTTCACAGCTTCTTCTACGTGTATAATATCGTTGCCGAATTGGTAATACTCCTATGTGACTATGAATATTTCACGAAAGAAAGAAAACCGGCAGTGGAGCAAGATCTGGATTACAATTTAGGCAGTGAAAAGCTGCTATATCTCCCAAGGCGGAAGTTGTTTCTACCTGATTTTTCGACAGTATTCGCAATATAAATAACTATAAACTTGAACTGAAACATGAAAAGTTAAAACATTCACAAAGGGGGTATTGTAGTTCCGATGGCGATATATGTATACTTGCGGAGCCCTTTTATATTAACCAGATTCTCCGTAGGTTGGCTTCCATGCTGCAGATCTTCCCCCATACCGCCGGAGGGACTTCGCCTCTGTAGCCTACCTTCAAACCAATGCCGGTCGGGTGGAAGTTTGGTCTGCTGCTCGAAGATCCCTGGTTCGAATTCCGGCAGGGGCACGATTGGGAATTTTGACAACTAAGAGGCGAATCGTGCCAGGCCGAAGTCCAAAGTCACTAGACTAACACATATAAAAATAAAGGCTACCAAAGTTTCACCTTCAAATTAAATTTCATTTCTCTAGGTCCAGTGGTTTGGAAAAATGACTTTGGATATTTTTTTAATAAAGATGGCGATTTTTTAACATTTTCTTATATTGCCTTGACTTAATATTGCCTTCATATCATATTTCATTTCTCTAGCTCAAATGATATGGAAAATGGATGATGATTTCCGTTATTTTGGTTCCAAGATTGTGCCTCAGGAGACACTTTGTAATATTTTCGTAACCTACTAATGATAATGTACCGTCATACTTTTTGGAACTTTTCAAGCTACATATTTTTAGACTGTATATCCTATGGAAACTTCATTTTGATGGCCATTTCGGATACAGAGTGGCAACTTTTTTAAGACTGTAATATTTTCTTAACGTATTAGCGGTGATGTATCTTCATACTAAATTTCGTTTTCCCAACTTTATCAGTTTAGACTGTATTTTTTTAATTTTTTCGTTTGCAAGCCATTTTGAATAAAAGATGGCAACTTTTTCAGAATGTCGGAATTTTTACTTTACGAACTTATCATCCGACTTTTATGCCAAAATTCATATTTCTAGCTTATTTCGAACACCCTAAACAATATGATGAGTGAGTGAGTGAACTAGTGAATGAGTCACTTAGCCTAAAATACGCAATTTCAGTGTTCCACAACTCGAAACTTTGAGCTACCAATATAAAATGTAGCACACCTGCTCATATTTGCAATATATCCTTAACTATGAAAGCTCATATTCGTATATATAACATGATTTTTTCTTACCGAGCCTCGAAATCACCCATTTTGCCAGAAACTCTTGTTCCTGTATAACATACTTCTGGCAGTGTTGACGTTTTGTGACGCGGAGAACTTTGCTACATGCACTGATGTGCATGTTGATGATATTAGAATTA
>JAGDQP010030462.1:0-10906 GCA_022664845.1 Lepisma saccharinum | reverse complement strand
AACATGCACATCAGTGCATGTTGATGATATTAGAATTATTAATGAAATGTTAAATATTTTAGAAACTACTTTTTCTTTTAAAAATAACTATAGTAGTTTGTGAATTAATATTCAATTGTAAATATAGAATAAATTAAAAATATTATTTTGCATCTTGTAAATAGATACGTACAGCATAGAATTATTAAGAATATATAACCTTTATAATTACTACTGATATATATTGGAAACGTTGCTACCAAATATGTTTTACAGAAATACAATATCAAATAAATAACATATAAATAATTTATATTTTATTTCAAATACTATACCAAAGTTGAAACATTTTAAGTAGTTTAAATGTTATTTTTATAACTTTGTATACACTCCATCAAATATTTTAATTTTATAAATTTAATATTTGTAAAAAAAACTGAATATATATATTTTCGAAAAATCTATCTAATTGAAGATGTTAAATGTACATTTAGCAAAGCTTATTTCAAATACAAATCTATCAAAGCATGTAGATAGATTTCATTGTGATGAAACAAAAACAAAAAAGACAGAAAGCTAACAATACAGTACTCTGAAACTGTGTTCGTTTACAATTTATATTAGATTATAAACTAAAATTTTACAATCAGGATGATTCATATTTTCTTAATAGTTATATAACATGTGCACTGAAACAACGAAAAACTGAATCATAACTCATCGTTTTAATTCTATTTTATTCTAACTTCTACTTTTGTAGAGCCAACATCAAGATTACAAAATAACATATCTTCTGTGCACAGTCGAATATTGTAAACAACAAATTTGAAGGATATAATTGAAAAAAGATTCTTAATTTCCTAACCTATAAGGAATATCTGGTTCCTGAACTTTATATAGTGAGCTATATCACGTATTAAATATACAAAAAACTACACGTGATAAAATTACTTGCTTCATCACATATAGATCTAAGGAAACGGATAAAATTTATACAGGCTGTTATAATTATAAAATAAACATAAGGTTTGTTTTCTCTATTGTATTATTGCCACACTGTATCCAGTGCAAGTTAATCCTGGTTTTGTATGTTTTTTCCTCATATGAACGTAATTAAATTTATTTTAGTTAAAATGCATTCGCGGTTCCAAAATCAAATATAAAGAAATTTTTAAAAAACATGATCATATTATTGAAATTTACAGATGTCATTTAACGTCTGTTAAATAGACAATAAACATTAAACGATTTCCCCTGCACTTAGTGACACTGAATTTTGTTCTAAACATCATAATGATGTATTGTATTATATTTCAGATTCAGATAATCATTATTGTCTAATAAAGCTATTATGTTCAATTAGGAGTCAAATAACTATGCATAGCAATGAAAGATTGTAGAGTAAGTTTGTTATTTTAATGTAAAGAAAAAAAACTAACAGAAAACATGGAAATGGGAGAAGAACATACACCAAACGGATTAATTTGCCCAGACTTAGAAATACAATTATATTTATTCACTTAAATTTACAATTACAAATTGATGTTATAATTTTTGCTGATTTCAATTCTTATTAAAGCCAGAAAATATATTATTTGGTTCAGCTATGAGACAAATTCAATAAATTTTGTAGTTTGGTTATATTCTGAGTTAAGAAAATCAAATTTTAATAAATCAGTACAAGTTATATGAGGTCTGTCTTAAAAGAAACCGGGCTGACGTCACTCACAATTTATTTCTATGCCAAACGGCAAATTACATTGTGTTCTCTTCAAAGTAATTCCCCTCCAGTCTAAAACACTTTCCCTCTATCCCATCATCGATGCACTGCTGGGAGCATTATTCTGCTATGTTCAGTACCTTCGTTGTTACGTTCTATTCATGGTCTCAACGCCTTCAACATGGGCCCCCTTGAAAATAACCTTCAAGGTGGGGAATAGAAAAAGGCAAAGGGACAATAAATAGGGAGGTTGTTCTGCGACGGCGGTGGTCAACTGCGCCAAGAACTACCGGATGCTAAGGGCATTCTAACTTTGTGCGTTGTCATGATGCAACAACTACGAATTTTCAAAGCCACAAATCTATTCTCTTCTCGAGCATTGACGTCACAGGATGTCTTTCTAAACTTGCTGACTTATTATCTGACCCTGTGGATTGGAACTCGAACAGTGAGCTGACGATCAATTGCCCTCCCCGTTCTACGCTATCATTAGACCTGGTTGTTGAAGGTGTCTTGTTCTTCGAATAATCTTGCACTTTCTCGGGTTCCTCTTCGAACCTTGTCTGCCACTCAACCAAATATATGTGTGACATGGTGTTATCTCCATATTTCTACAGAAACATGTAAGTTTTTTTGGCGGGCTTTTAGCCAAACAGACCAGAAATTTCAGGATGATTCGTTGCACCATGTTCATGGTTCGTTCGTCAGTGCCCACAGGAAAACAGTCTGCAAAAACACAAAAGCATGTTTTTATAAATCTAACAGTTGCGCAAAGCTCAGATTGCAATTCTGTACTAACAAGACATCATGTTACTCGATTGCATAATAACTGTATCCCTCGTTCTCTTTTAGCCCATACGACATATTTGGTCCCTTTTCTATTCACGAATGTGTTATATTTCGCGGTGAAATTATATTTTTTTTTGTTATCTATATAATTTAAATCGAAAAAGGACAGTGTGAATACATTAAATCATCAAAAACGAATAAAAATTTTACAGCTATACAATTACAAGAGTGTAATCAATAACAGGAATATCCTGTTGTCAATTTTCTATATGCAAATGAAAAGTACAAGTTAAGATATCAGTATTGGTTAAACAGGAAATTCATTAAAGCATTGTGTAACAATGGCAATATACAAATTATACGTGAAAGTAATTTGCTTCCTATGTTTCCATAATCTCAGCGGCTTCGATTCTCCTTAATTTGTCAAAGAGCTTGGTTGTATTCAAGGGAAAATGTCTATTATAGAAGAAATATAAGAAAATATATTACATTTCTGAAACGTTTTGAATTGAATGATATTTCAATTGTATTGCGATTTTTACATTTATTTATATTTTTACCACATGATCTATATGAATTCATCTCTAAATTAAAGCGATGTCAATTGATATACAGATAATTTTATTTTAAACCTGAACAAAAATCAACTTAATTAAATAGATACGAATATGTTATAATGAATATTGAACCAATTTCGTTAAATTCAATGACACACAAACACCACCCAAATATTTTTAATATTGGGCTTAATGAGACATTGTTCTGATGATGTTTATAATAGTGCTCAAGCAATTTGGAAACAATTTTATTTTAAAAACTTGGCGATTATCATAGACATTTTCATAATGTGAAGTGTACACCACTGCCGATATTTTAGAAAAAAATGGCAAAACTTTTATACATGCATAATATATTAAATCGATAATTTGCGACACAAGTTCTGGAATACTAAAATTGAACTCCAACGATCATCTGGTGTTATCATGTATGTATTTATACAGAATTTTATTCACGTTTGATTTACAAAATCTGTATTGATATATGCTAAATATAATAATTCATTTTTAGCAAATTTCGATCACCGAAAGGAAATGTATTTATGACGTTTTGACACGAATAATTTATATGTGATGGTAATCAATAATATTTTGCTATACTGAAACTTCTGTTAGAAAACTATTATAAACCAATGCAATATGAATAAAAATGGCCATTAGATAGCAATGTTGATTTTTGTTGAAGTACATTTAATTTATACATAGGCTTTGCTTCATGATATTATACCTAATGGAAAATATAAAATATTATAAATATTTAAACCTAAAAATGGCTATCTTGCACATTATAGAATGCTACAATTTTATGTTAAGTGGTGTGATATTACAAAATTGCGTAGAATATTAGGAAATCTTCAATCAAAACGGCTGTCTCCTTGTATAAATTAAAAAAATAAATGCCGCCCAAGAGTTGAATATTTTTTATAAATTTTTATATGATAATGTATATGGAAGAACAATGGTGAATGTTAGAAACTGAATTGATATGAAACCTGCGGATAATATTCGAAAATGTAAATTAAAACTAGATACACAACAGTGATTTAAAACTTGAAAACTTTTAGATAACAACTCAGGTTAGTTTAATGTTAAAAAATATATGATATTAGACGAAGCAATTTTTGTTGTAATAACCTTCACTATAATATAATGATAAACTATTATTAAGATACAATTAAAATTCCCTACTAACACACTGAGTGCTATATCAATTATATTACAGCAGAAAATGTCGATGAGGGCATAAACCAATGGTTCACTATTTCGATATCTCGGGGATTCCACAACCTAGCTAATATAATGTTACGTTACAAAATAAAATGATTTTAACTAAAATGGAGGTTCAATTAAATGGACCGCGAATTAGCGAATAAGTTGGATTCCGAGCAAAAAATTAAACAAGTGAGAATGAAGGATGCAAAAAGTGGAACTTATAAAGCTATTGTGAAAAATAAAATGTTTTCTAAAAGTTATAAAAATTGTATATTTAAAAATAAAACAATAGTTAAACACAAAATGAAATGTATTCAAAGGATAAAAAATTACCATGGGAAGTATATAAATACTCCCGTGGGTGTTAATGAAATAATATGTGAAACATGTTAGTAAAGAGACACTTTATCCACACATAGATTAATATAATAATGATAAAAAATAACATTGTAATAAATTATTATTTTTAACTATCCTCACTATAGATACAAAATATAATTTAACTAAATAAATAACTCTATGGCTTATGGAACTTGCAAGTTCATCGCCGCAGTAACAAACAATATAATTTTAAACAGTATAATTTATAAATTGAGAATAATGTCAACATTGTTACAATTAATTACTTAAAACATTAAAATTCGATTAATAAAATCATGCATTTTAAATATTATAATGGAATATATAATTATAGATTGAATGATATAAAAAACTACTTTAAAATATCAAATTGTATAGTTTGATATCTAATTGGTGAGAAATCATCCGCTTAATAAAAAGTATACCAAACCTAAATAAACCGAAAAAATACTTTTAAAACCTTTCAAAGGAATACTTTTCTTAAACATTTCTTACTGAAACATATGTATGACTTAAAGAAAAACGTGGGACGCGCTAACTGAAGAATTTATAAAATAACTGTATATGACCAACCCATAATAGTCAAGCCTGAACAAAATTAATTTTTACTCTTTAGTACGAATTGTTTAAGAAAAATATATTATTAAAGTTTTATTATTAATTTTGTAATAGATGCAAATACCAAACGTGATGTAAACCTAACCATTAACCTATTTATGATTTTAAAGCGGCAATCACATTCGAGGGCCGAGACGTGAAGTGCTGTTGAGACTTTGTCCTCTCTCTTTCTCTGCATTCTTACTTTATCGTTAGGAATTAGTACTTGGATGATTTTAAGTAGTGTGCTCGTGTTCCTTTCAACAACATTATTATGGAAAACTGAAAGCGAGGAATACCCACGCTCATCACCGGATCTACAAAATAGTCAACACATTATAATTTGTCTGCACTCAATGCCCTGAAATAATGCGTCCCAATATTTTCCAAAAGGCAGTACTGTCGGGACAAATGTGTTTCTGTAAGCATTCCTAAGGCCTACGTAATACGTAAAATGATTATTTTGCTCAATTATACTGTCAAATGATTCTCATTCATAGATGAAGAAATTTGAACTATCCAGGCCTAGCGACTTTTAATTATATTTGAGTGATAATTATTCATGTTAATAATAAGTCATTGAATATGTATAAGCCACTACTTACTACAATTTATATTTAAATCAGGCAACTATCTAGTAATTGGTTTTGAGAGGGATCCACCTACTTTCGGTGGGGTTCGAAGATGATTATTGGCTTGAAACGTATGTAAAATGCATGTAATTACGCAAAAAAAAACTTATTTTGCTTAAAAATATTTTGTTGAGGGGTATAACTCTTCATACTTACTTGATTTAAATGCAATGTACCGTAGCCGCTAGATAGCCCAAGCTCCAATAATTCCAAAGAAATGTTCCGACAATTATAAACTACTCTAACAACAATAGATAGTCATTGTTGCTAGTGCATGCTTCAAACATCTGTATACTCATCCCTGGTGTAACACACATAACAGAGTATAGGTAAATCATTTGATCTAAAATTGTGTTTTTTTACTGATTTTTAACAATGAGGATAAATAACGAGCAATTAATAAACGGTTATTTTCTGACATGCTTGTTCTTCGATCTGGCACTTACAAATTTGTGTGGAATTTTATTTTAGTATAATCAATCCGTGCAAAAACATCCGAGTAGATGTTGCTATGACACTATTGACCACCTCCTTGTAAGTATCTATTTTTGTCATCTCAGGTATTTTAAACTACGCAATCTCACTGTCAATGTTTTAGTATATTCGTCGAAACAGTGAAATGTTTGCTGTTACAAGGCCTCTTCATTTGGTGAAGATTGAGTGTTATTTTCTTATCAACATTTAGTATTCCACCGCATTTATTTTTCGTTGTCTCTTCATTGTTTTCTACGTCTTCTTCCAAACTTGTTGACATCGCCGAAACTTGCAGCATAGAAAATATCACGCAGGACACACCAAACGTAGAATGCTATCAATGACGTGAAAATAAGTCCTTGAATGACTGCCAATAACTTGCACAATGTCCAATGGCTGATTGCAGAATAGCAGCCATGATAATGCAGTACTACAGTTACGGTGGTTAGACTGATATTTGTCTGAAATCAGGTGACTTCCCGTGCGTTACCAGTTCCGTATCACACACTGCTTTTCCCACAATAAATTAAACTTAGAGCCTACATAACTCTTCACCAACCTGCGTCGTTCTCCATTCCACACTTCTATACACAGCTTCTCTTTATCTTGAGTCGTATGACGCTACTCTCTCGATCAAAACGCATTACTAAATTACTTTTTATGTTTTCTGGCATTTCATCTTATACATATGTAAATGCTACTTTGTTTGTTGGTCTCGTAGTTATACGAATCTAAACATTTCCATTGATATATGCCAAATCTTACGTGCGCACTAGGTATTTGGTCAGATCTAAACGTATTTTGCTTAAACGGAGTTGTCAATGTTGCTATTCTATTCTGTTTTCAAATTGATTATTATCTATTTGACAGAAGGACACTAAACTTGGTATAAATATTGTTCAACGGGATGGAACAATACTGTCGTTGCCAAGGTCCCTAAGGACCTCTGTTCTAGGGTTTGCTAACATACTATAAAATTAAAATATTTAATAGCTCTAGTACAGTTTGTCCTTTGACTTACACCTACTTTTTCATGTATATGCGTCTGTTTTCAGTCTTATTATCCCACCCAGCTATGTATGTTTTTAATTTGTTTCCATAACGTTCACCACCCAACGTCGCGTAAACATTCTTGGACAAAATAAAAAAATACTATGTGACCTCCCGTCCATAAGCATCTCAGTTGACAGTGTTATAATCTATTTTCCAATGCTATTCTTCTAAATGTTCCTATACCGTGTACCATACACAAACATTAGACTCAGCATTTTGACGCCATAAATTCTAATGCTTTGGAGGTCCCCACGGGCGGCAATCCCAGTTTTCAGTGTTGCGAAACGAAATTTTCAGATTCTCACGAGCCCATTGATTTACTCCGATTTTTGTATACGTATGTATTAAGTAGTGGATCAGGTTGTAAATTATTCCCGGTCAGGAATGGATCTGCACTTGACAGTGCTTCGGACACTAATTTAAGACTCAGTTTGAACCCTGAAGAACTGCATTCCATCACGGATTTTTTTGTAGAATGTAGTTGGTAAACCTAATTGCTTTGGTGGTAATTCACTTTCATTTGGATAATGCTTTCTTGCAGTTAGTCCAGCATTATCAAGTCAATGATTATTTGTGTTGTTGTGACGGACGTTCAGTTCTCCGCCATTCTCCTAATGGCAGTATTCTATTTCTTTGTGGAACATACATTTTTTAGTCTTTGATCAAGCAAAGTGATGCTTATGGTTGAGAAACTGAGTGCGACTAAGTTTTGCGAAGCTATTAATAATGTTAATATTTCTAAATTTGTTTAAAGAAAGTAGGTGTTCAGTGGTTGCGGGTAATGTAAATGTTAAGAAACACAATGCAGGAATCATGTCAAAAATATTTGTAACTGGAAAAAAAATCTGGTTTTATTTTTCATTTTATAAACTGAAATCAAACGATTAGTGTTTTGGAAGGATAAAATGCGAATTCATTCTGTAGATATTAGTGTAATTGTTCCGTTCGTTAGCTACGTTAAATAGCTTCATACCATGAAATACCTTTGCGGACTGAAAAGATGGGTAAGAAGTATTTCTTACATTACGTACAAACCTAATTACACGAGCCTTTTTAATAATACTGTAGTAGTAATTCTTTGATGAATTATGTCTATATAGTCTATGGATTTTTGTGATGACGGTTAAGATATATGATGTAATCCTATATTTAATATTTGGAGTTAGGAATATCTTACAGTAGATATTCCTTATTAGTTTTGTATGGAATTCAACTAAGATGTTAATATAAGTATAATCAGTGATATTAGTGATCATCAGTGATCATCAGTCTTAAGCGATGTGCGTTTGTAAAACGACGTTGGATCGTTTGAAGTTAATGGTTATATTTACTTAAATATGTTTGATAGTAGGTAGCTTTATTAATTTAGCAGATACATTTTCGAGCCAGAGCCGAATCTTTCTTAACCAGAAGAAATTGGATGACTGATGCTGGGAGTTATTTATGTACAATCGGCTGCCCTTTAGATGCACTCCAGATGTACTGTACATATAACTGTTTTACTGATTATTGCAGTGGCGCAGAGACCAACATTTACCAGGGTTTCATTACTGTTTCCAAAACTAAAGTTTCCGTCTCAGGGATTAAAATTGAATTCTTTTAATCTTTCGCAGAGTGTTACGTGCCGATAGGTTTTACTATCATTTGCAAGAACCACTAACGGAAACTCAGGATGGGATTTTGTTTACTAATACACTAATGTTTGGCAATCAAATCTGTTAATTGTATAAAAAGGGTTAAATATATTTTGTCTGCAATAACAACTCTTTGGCTTACGCATACCCCTAAGAAGTCCTGTATTTAAAAATGTACTTAACTGTTCATATTGCAAAACGTTTATTGAAATTAAAATTTCATATATGACTTAAATAATTTTTCTTGCATTTCAGGTGATACCAATAGATACAAATTTCTTGATAAGGAGAAACGTTGGTATGAAGCAAAGTTGCAATGCCAAGATGAAGGAGGATATTTAGCCGTGATTGATTCCGAAGCAGAGGCTAAATTAATGGAGATTCTGTTTAAGAACTACACAAAGCATTCCTATGCTCATGTTGGTTTTGCAAAATATATTGTTACTAATCAATTTAAAACAATATTTGGTACGTAAATCGAATCATCTATCAATCAATATTATGGTAGCAACATCTTTACGTATAATATGTCAATCTCAAAAAGTATCCCGAGCATCAAATTGCTGGAATATCCACAGAAACATTTGTAATATATTTCTCATTTTGAAAAGCTAAAGGTGATTTGCACCAACGAAAGGGTAGGATAAATTTTATATTAAAAAGAGTTTATATTTATATAAAAAAAAATCATTGCAAACCAATGTACAAATTTGTGCTACTGTCCTTATTTCTCATTACATTAAAGTCATTTTGAGAATATTTTCTGATCGCTAAACCTTACTCATTATTAGAAAGTGATGATATGAAACAAATAATCTAAATGTCTTATTTTTAAGTAGTTGTGGAGGACTATTCATATGACCCAAGCACGCAGATTATTGAGAAAAAGATTTACTTGTTAACAATAATAACCATCAGAAGAAAATAAATGAAGAACACAGTGAGAGAAGAAGTATGCGAAATTAAAAAAAATAAATGAGTTTACACCAGTACAGCTCATACATAATAACAGTTAGCATATCAGGAAGTTTCAATCCGAAAACACAAATAGTCTCGAAGTTATATTGGTTTAAAGACTATGAAATACATGTGAGTGAAAGGAAGAGTTAGACTTTAAATTACGATTTTACAACAAATATCCTTTGATGCAGAAACCCCCTTCTTTCTTTGGGCTCAGTCACAGTGGCAGACAGGGAATAAACTTCAAAATTTTAGTGGAAAGAGGCGTAAATTTTCAGGGGGATATAATATATTCAAATCGACAAGTCCCATACTAATTTTATTGGGGGAAGGCACTTCTCTTTTCCTACTCCTGTCTGCATTAATGGGGTATACATCCACTGTGAAAAGGTACAATGTGGGGAAATCACTATTTTTAAGTTTCAACAATATGCTACCATAACGCTGCAAACTGATTGAAAATCGCTAAGAGACAGAAAGTAACGTTATATGTTTGAGACAATGAGATTTATGTTCAATTTTATGCTTAGGCAACAAATATTCAACGACAGTTTTAGTATGTAAGATATTAACTATTTAAAAAAGTTTGTGAGCATTTCATGTTTAAGGAACTGCAGGTGTAACAGTTGGAACCTTTGCAACAACGGCGATTATGCAAGCCTCGCTTCGCTGTAACGACGGTGGCTACAATCTACAAGACGGGTAGGTCACGGATGTTCGTCTATTTACTCTATTGTAACTAGGTGTTTTCTGCAAATATCTCTCGCAGAACCGAAGGAGAATATACGTCAATCGCGTCTTTAAGAACGACGACGCATATTCACTAGGGTCCGCCGGTGGACCAACGGTAGATATCCGACAATCGGGAACCTCTGTAACGACAGTGGCAATCCGCCTATAACAGCAGGTAGACCGACTTCGAATATGTGACACGGCGGT
>JAGDQP010030461.1:7188-18084 GCA_022664845.1 Lepisma saccharinum | reverse complement strand
TTTTCGATATATATATATATATATATATATATATATATATCGAAAAGACGCCATTAAATAACGTGTTTTTTCCTTGCTCCAATGATAAATGTTATCAAATGAAAGTGTAAGAAACTCTATGCTTGAACCGGTGAGAGTTAACCTCTGACAGTTCATTATGCGAAAGAGAGAAAAGGAAGATTAGCGCTTTTGCCAATCCGGATCCGTCGCAAAACGTGACAGGACGGAATTCAGACAGTTTTTGTTATCTAATATCTGTGTAACTAAAGTGTGCATAGTTTTTATTGCTCCCAGTTACAAAGATATTAGATAACAAAACTGTCTGAAATCTGTCCTGTCATGTTTTCGGACAGACCTAGATGTTCATACGTGATTTATTCTTCTGCCGAGGTTAGCAAAATTTTCGAAACATGGGACGGTGATTTGCGCGTTCCTAACTGCTGCTTTTTTGCCTTTGTCACAAACTCAACTGTCAACGATTAACTCTCGCAGCACCAATATAGCTTCATTTAAAACAGCTTGTATTTTTTTTAAATATTCTTTGGTTAAGTAATCGGTGTTTATTCTTTTTAAGATTGGAAGTTCCACATCATCAGGTGAAATCTGTGTATTTGGCTGCTTGTTTCCTGAAAATAGACAAAGTGAAAGAGGAATGTAGCAATTACCTTGTCCGTCATTTGAATGTGAATAACTGTCTAGAAATTCGATCTCTTCCTGGTATAACCAAACACAAGAGCTTTCTTGACCAAGTGGATAAATTCATATTGAGAGAGGTTTGTAAACCTATAATGTTAAACAGTTTGTACTATTATGTTTTCTTTTCTTGAACCTTGCAAGGACGGTTCTGGTGCACAGCAATATTATTGTCGGGGATCGAAGTGAGGAAAACAAATTAGAAGTAGTGAAGAACACGACACATCACAAAATGTATACTCGTCTAGGTTTAATTTAGAGCAACTTACTTGAAAGGCAGGATTAACTAGTATCGTTCCCCGTATTTGAACAACCGCAAAGCGTTAACATATTCCTATGCTACAGTACTGTGATTCAAGTTTCATGAAAATTATACCTTAATTTTTCTACTTATTTGTCACCTTTCATTAAAGCAGTGGTTTTCAGCCTGAGGAACGTAAATGATGTGCAATCAGGGAGCAGGTTTACTAAAATTAAATTAAAATAAAATACCCTAAGTAATGGAAAAAAAATCAGAAGTAGATTTCTCCGCAGTTCGTGATGATCATGTAACTTTAGCTTATGCAAACCTCTGCCAACTTAAAAGTTATTTTAACTATACACAAAAGGTTTGGCAACATATTTTTATTATTTAGCTTCGATGAAGTTATTAGATTAGCTTGTGTTAGGTAATAGCAATGAAAGATTATATAATTTTGGATCACCAACAAATACTTGTTGTAGACTAGCAACTGCACATAGATATGCAGATAATAAATACAGGGTAATTCCAAATTCCCTTCGGAGTTTGGGAAGGTTAAGTACAATAACTATTAGTAGGGGGAGCATATGCCATAAAAAACAGCTCCGTGTGCAGCTTGATGATGAAAACATGCGATTGGAGTCAATCGATTACACTTGTGTCCCTGAAAGACAATTTTCCATGATGTCACCTTTTTCACATCTCCCCTTAGGGTCCGACTAATGACGTCATGACCGCTGGCCCGAAACGCTTAAGGTGAAATACCTCTGGAACTACCCAACCGATTTTTATTTTGTTAGTCGCAAAAGCTAGAAATGTAGGCTAAAAGCATTTCTTGAGGTAGATTGATATTTAAGAAGTTCTAAACTACCTTTATTTATATACAGTAGAACCTCTGTTATCCGAAATAAAGGGGGCGGAGATCATTTTGGATAACCAAAATTTCGGTTAATTTTTTTTTCTCTCAAAGTTTAAAGTGAAGACATTGAAGGCAATGATAAAAAATACACTTTTAGATTACGTATATAACAGACTTTAATAAAGCATTAAATGTTTCTGCAGTTGGACAACTTCTTATACAACTAAGTTTACTGGTTTTTGAAAATACTTCTATCTTTTTCTGTTAGCATTTCAAATTTTATCTTTTTCGATTTTTTTTCCGTTTCGGTTAAACGCTATTTCGGTTAACAGAGGCTTTACTGTATAAAATAAGTTGCAGTAATTTAGACTTTTGTGAATTATTGAGAAAGTATTGACTTTCTTAAAATATGTCAAGAGCGATGTTTCTTAGTTTGTTGTGTATACTTTCAAATGAAACAAACAAGATTAAGGTTGGTTTGTTAGTTCTAGATGCAAATATTTTAATTATTACATTACGACTACTTTAACAGTAAGAGGTTAGGTATTTAGTTGATTGAAAGAAAGAAAAACGACACACACTTTCTCTCTCTCTCTCTCTCTCTCTCTGAGTAAGTGAGTGAATGAGTGATGGAGTATAGATGGATGTCGGTCCAACATGTCCTCTGTGACTTTGGCTGTCCCATGCTCAATGGACATTTCTTGTAGTAATTTTTATTGTAATTAAAAAATGTTTTGCTAAAGCAGACTTCGGAAAACACTCTTCTCTTTCTGTGTTCTATTTATCAAATTATATCACGCCTTGTTTCCAAACAGTTCCAGTCGTTCGCTAAATCGACCGCCACCATGTTATGACGGAAGCAATCTGCAGACGGCTTGTCAGTGAACTATAGGCTATGGTTGGTTAGTTTGTATTGCTAAGATCCGATAGCATAAATAGATCACAGTTCCTTTGTTCATTGGTTACCCTGTCGAGAAATGAAAAGCAAGAAAGGGCTTGCCTGCGTGCAGTGTGGAGGAATGTAAATAGCATCAGCTATGTATGCATCCGTCGTCCGTATTCACTATCTATTGAATTTGGTTTAAATTCGAATCCATCGTATTAATCACCACAGTAAACCTGGTTTCGCAACTCATTTTTGAATAGAATTTAAATTTGAAGATTAGCGATAGATTGAAGGTATCGTACTTCGCATTTTAACAAGTTCTTACGCACATTACTTTATGAATTTTTTAATGTATACGGTGCCATAACAAGTTCCAATTAACTTTGAGCCTGGAAAACAAATTACAAATAAAGAAAAGACTGACATGAGAAATATGCACTGTCCCAGCTTGCGATAAATTTTTCACTATTTGATGTAAACTTCGCGTCTTTTTTTTTCTCTTTTTTTTCCGCATTGTGTCTCATGCCACTGCCCTCTATTAGCTATTTGTCAAGGAGTTTGAACGGCAAGACTGGTGTGAATAGTAAAGCTTTAACACATAGAAAACAGCATGTAACTGCTGGGTTATCCACCGAAGACTACTATCAAGTTGTACTATATCTCTATACATAAACTATTCCAACATTAAGAGCCGTAGATCCTTTTCAGGGATGATGATCATCAAAAAGACAATATTTATTTCACATAATCAACTCTTACATGTAGAAGACATCAAGTACACATTCACTATATAGATATGACACTATGTCAAGACAAACTTAGATATTCACCAATCTAAAACACGTAATTCATCACATTACAAAACAATCAATATTATAAAACTTTCAATCTGATTTCAAATAATCAACTGATCTAAAATTCAAAACAACAATCAGCTTTTTCAAAATCTTCTAAAATATAAAAGCATTATTCAATTAACAATCTGTTTATTGGTTGCCATGACCCTCAGTTCGTGCAACCTTGCACTTCTCCCCCGCTTACTCCATTTTAATCATAATATTTAAAACTCCTAGGTTTCTGCCAATCCGCCAAACCTACTGTTCGACCCTTCAACAAATCTTCTTCAGTCACCCAACTCAGTTGTCCCTGGTTTTGTACTTGTTCCTTAAAACTTATCAAATCGTCTAATTCTCTTTGTTCAGCTATCAAGTTACCTGACTTCTTTTTTCCTCTTCCTTCTACTTGCTTTGTTTCCTTTGTTCCCTATGTCAGAAACTGACTTAATCAAATTACTCTTCTTATTACCCCAATCCGACCCCAGTATTTCTCTCTTCCCCTCTTCAATCACTTTATTTAGTTGCTTTTCGCTTTCCACAGATTTCTCTGTTTGCTTCTCACTTTCAATAGGTTTCTCCACTTCATTATTATTGACTTCTTCAGACTTCCGTTTCTCCACTTCATTATTATTGACTTCTTCAGACTTCTGTTTCTCCACTTCCTTATTATTGAATTCTTCAGACTTCACTTCCAGTCTCTTCACGACATTATTATTGATTTCTTCAAACTCCTCTTTCTTCTCAGGTTCATTTGAATCCACCACAACTTCAGTCTTATAAATAGCTGTATTATCTTCAGTCTTATCGTTCACCATAACTTCATCTTCTTTCACAGACTTTTCGGACATGCTTACAACTGACGCTTCGTCAGCACTAACCACGACCCTCTCAGTCTCTTTAGAAACCTGATTCTTCCCATCAACTGCATTCAAGGAACGTAATTTATGCCAAAGAATTTCATATTCGTGTTCTAAGACTTGTATACGTCTTGTTAAACATACTACTTCGTCCATATTTGACACTCACAAGTGACTACTCTGTCCGGATAACTCAAGGGTTTCATCAACCGACACTTGTACTGTTTGTAATACTGACTCTTCTTGCCTGCATAACTGCTAATGCCAACCTGGCGACAAAATATTGAGCCCTTCTCTACCTATAATTACATATTCCGTATCACCCAGAATTACTACAAACTTCATTTTATATTTAACCTGTTGAAAACGTGTCATGATATGTACCATTCCTAATACCTTTGCCAAAGTACCATTAAGCAGTTGTAATGCATTTATTCTTCCTGGCTCACTCATTGTAAATTTATGTCTACGTACAAAACCGTGTGACATGATGTTATTCCTTGATCCTATATCTAACATTCCCGTGCACAAAACATCCTCATGGACCAAAACACGTGTGGCATCGTATCCATAGAATCACCTTCAACCTTCATGTCTAATGTGTCGGTTAACAACAAATCGTCTACCGTCAAATTATTTATTCATACAGAAATATGATTCGTTTCTTCCTGATACACTTCCTATATTTCTTGTATCTTTGCTTTACCAGCGGACTGACAAACCCCGGCTCTACGATAATGTCAAATTTGTCCGCACTGCAGACACCTTGCATCAAAAGCTGGACATTTCCTCAATTCATGCATACTCAAGCATCGCCAGCATCGTTGACATTACTCTTCCGCAGTAGCACGAACTTGTTGAGAAGATCTAACTTTGATATTTCTGACGTTGAACTTGTTGAATTCGTTCCGACTGATTCAGTTTAGAAGTCAAAAGGTAAGGCGTCTCTTTCTGCTTGTTCGATGCTCACTGCTATTTCTATTGCCTTATCCAATGTCAACGCAAGTTCCGATAACAACCTTCGTCTGATATTTTCGTTCATTACACCGAAAACCAACTGATCACGAATCATCATATCCGCTACAGATCCATATTGGCAATCAGTGATTCTGCGTTTCATGTCACGCACATATTCTTTCATGGACTGAAAAGGTTTTTGGCAACAGTGATGAAAGTCAGATCGTGCCACAATTTCATTTACTTGTTTACCATATATTTGTACCAGCAAATCTTTCAACTGAAGATAATTCTTGGACTTCACTGAAGCAGGAGCACATGCTTCTATATTGGTTCGTAAACCTGTGAACCAGTCACCTCTATCAATGTGCAGGCTTGTTTCCAATCACTGATGCTATACGCATCACAAAACGATTGAAACCTGTCTAAATACAGATTAATATCTCCTTGATCTACATCAAATTGTTCACAACTTGATATTTCAGATGCCATCTCCCTGAATCCTATATCGTCTGCGCCACTAAAAATGCCCTTTGTTACTCCTGGTAGATCAGCTTTAACGAATTTAGTACAATGGACATTTCCGGTAGTATTTTTTTTTTTATTGCAATAAAAAATTCTTCTGTTAAAGTAGACTAGGGAAAATATTTTCTTTTCTTTGTTTCTTCCTAACATTTTTCTTAGGAACATCCATTTATCAAGAGTTATAAAGCCTTGCTTCGAAACAGTCTCAGTCTTGCACTTAATCGGGAGCCGCCATGTTATGACATAATCAGTCTGCCGACTGCTTGTCTTTAACATACAGATGGTATTTGATTTGTTAGTATTGTTAAAAAGAGATAGCAAAATTGGATCAAAAGAAATAGTATAAGTGGTGAATAGCGTTTCTGTATGCTTTAACACGTCATTTAGTTCGATTTATTCATTTAAAATTGATTTCTACTTTTAATACTTCAATACTTCTTTAAGACATTGATATATTTTGGTAGCTTCAACACTAATTTATAGCAGCTCTTTTTTCATGATTAAATCATAAGTTATCTTCTAATAATGCTCTTTGGAACTCTTGTATTTAAAAAGAATTACCTATTTTTTTATATAAAAAAAATGTGGGTTTTTACATCCGGCAATCGTATACTTTTTTGATGAATGCTAGTGAAGCATTTTTCAAGAACTTAAAACCACATGAACTAATAGTGCTCGTTACTGCCATCTATTAACATTTTAACGTACTACTTCTAGCCCGTGAATATATTGAATAGTTTTAGTATGTCATTGTAAAAAATAATAATAAAGGCATGTAAGAAACAAAAATATAAATTGAAACTATTATATTGAAGTTACTCTTGCGTTTCGTGAAGTTAAATAAAACACGACCTTTGAGAGGATTCGAACAGCCTTACGTGAAAGCATAAAAAGTTAAAAGTTGCATGCGCTAACCAATTGCGCCAAATTGTCAAGACAGCAAAAGTGACACAAACCAGCGATAAGAAGAGCACTGCAAGTTAAGACTGACTGCTGTCATTGTTTCGAGCAATTTCTGTTATTAAAAACATGTTTTGGTGTTTTAATTGATTGAAATGTGTTCTGCATATTTGTACATTAATTATTTCGTTAAGTGACGATGTAAATGTTCTTTCTCTTTTTTATTTTCTCTATTTGGCGTTTTCTCCGACCCCTTTAGTCATTTTCCCGCCTCCATAACCTGGCCACTCTGTTACCCAGCATTAGTAGACAGCATGGTGACTCCTTAGCACCAGTCCCGTACCAGTCCTCAGTGTATTTTCTATATCATGTGAACACGCTACTGCGAAACGTATATATGTATATAGTACGTACATGTAATAAATAAATAATACATCACAGCCATATTCAATCCGCTAGTGGATGAGGCCTCTCCCCGAAGGGAGGAGTTGGTCTACTGCTCTAACGCTGACCAGACGGGTTGGAAGAGATACGTGCATATAAACTTACGTATATACGTCTATAAGCATACAATGGCGGTGTAAGAGTGGTTAGCGGTGTTCCGCCCCAGGCCACACCTGTCGATGCACCCCTACCATTCGGCGACACAAGTGAATCGCTTGTTAAGATTAATCAGTTTAGCATATCGATGGTGGTCGGTGGCGTAATAGCTATGCCGTCTCACGACTCTTACTTGTGCGCATGACTAATGGATGATAAGCATTACTCTCCACAATCCGAATAACCATTCTCATTACGGCGAATTATCGAGAAGATATCGGTCTGGGCAGGTGATCCCCCGTGCGGGTACCAGTTTTACGCGGGGATCACAATAACGGAAAATAAGATATTCCGGTCAACAATAGGAGTGTGAGTTCACGATTGTGTTCGCGAACGGGCCTCAGTCAAGTTCATTTGACCTCGGTCCCACATGCCTTACGCCGCCACTATATAAAGAGTTTTCCATTAAGAACGATATAATTTTGAAATGACGTGGAAGCTGTGTTTAAAATGTCATAGGTGTCACTAAGTGGCAGTTGTGTTTAGTATACTCTGACAGTTCATCATGGCTAAATACACGCTTTATTGAACGTTTGGTTATTTTTTTTTAAAAAAAATATGAAAATAGACGTAACGTGCACTTCACGAAAACTATGGTTCACATAATTGCCCTTCTGTGCTTGCTATTCGGCGAATCGTTGTAAAATTTGAAAAGGCGACAGCACCAACAAGACTTCGAAATGCAAGAAGTGTAGAGAACATTGCTTCTGTAGGAGACATTGTTAGGTTCCAGTTTTATCGATTTCTCGTCTTGCTCAAGAATTAGGGCTTTGCGCAATGACAACGTGGCGTATTTTGCGAAAAGACGGGTTTACACCCATATAAGATTATGTTGACCCAAGGACTGAAGCCACTGGACCATCGTAAGCGCCGTGACTTTCGTTCTTAGGTTTTAGACCAACTTAAAACTGACAATAATTTTGGGCAAAAAATTATATTCACAGATGAAGCTCATTTCTGGTTAAGTGGATATGTTAAGAAACAAAATTGTCGTGTTTGGTGTGAAAACAATCCAGAAGAAATTCACGAGAAGCCCTTGTATTCGCAGATGATGATGGTGTGGCTTATGGTGGCATCATCGGATTTTTTTTTTTTTTTTTTTTTTTTTTTTTTTTTTTTTTAACGAGGTAGGAGATGCAGTTAGTAACTGGTAAGCAGTACCGATTGATGTTAACTTAAGTTTTTGTGTCCAGATTTAGATGAAATTGATTTCGAGGACATGTGGTTCTAACAAGACGGTGCCACATGCCATGATGTTCATGTCACTATCGACGTATTGCAAGAAAAGTTTGGTAAAAGAATAACTTCACGAAATGCAACTGTTAGTTGGCCTCCAAGAAGTATGATTTTAGTCCGTTAGATTACTTTTTCTGGGGTTATTTGAAATCTACAGTCCATGAACACAAACCACGAACTCTTGATGCATTAAGATTGAAAATCGAACGCTGCATTCGTGACATTAGGCTTGAATTATTGCACTAAATAATCAAATATTCGGTTCATCAAATTCGCTCGTGTGCACGAAGTTAAATGATGTGTTATTCAAAACATAATGTCATGAACTGTGTTTCAAAGTATATAAAGTTTGGTTAAACATAATGTCATTTTTGTCGAGTGATGTCAAAATGAGGAGGAATGTCGACGTCATTTTAGTTTGAAATATGTCAAATGAACTGGACAACATAGAATTGGTTCAGCTGTTCTAGGAACGTATTTAGGCTGGCTTCACTATGCGGCTAGAGATTAAAGATGTCATCCAAATAATGGATCCATGGAGTAGTGTATATAATATTTATTAATAAAATAATTATTGTTTTATATTTACTAAGTTGATTATCCGCGAATGTTTGTTTTCCAGTATCTTCACATAGGTTTCATTTGGGCCGTTTTTAAGATTTCGTCTCCGGTGTAAAGTGACGTGATTGTTTGTTTCATTGATTTTTCTGTCTTCTGAGATTCGTGTGGCGATTTTAGTACTAGTAGGTTATGTGGTTTGTTTCTCTGTAGGGTAGTCTATACTGTTTTCTACCGTTCTCTTATCTTTAGTGTGGTTCGGTTTGGTTTGATGATAGTTTTAAGTTCTGTTTTTTCTTTAGGTGGCCTGGTTTGCCCTTGCAAAGCAAATTGTTGACTTTGCTAGCAATTTTCTCAGCTTTCTCGGTCTCGTACACGCTATCATGAGGCCTTTCTGTAGCATCTTTCACAGCAAATCATCTCCCCCCCCCCCTCCTTTTTTTGTTCAGAGTTTCTATATATTAATTTGTTTAGATTTCTCACGAAGTTTGGATAATTGGTACTGGGAATATGTTTCTGTATTATCCTGTTCTTTTCATACTATTTCGATTTACATCTTGCGCAAGTGGTCACTTGATAATTTCTTCAACTACTTTTTTGTTGTTTCCTCTACCTTTGAGGGTTTTCCCCAAAACTTTTAGCAGTTTTTTTTTAGTTTCTGTTAATTTTCCACTATTCTAATAAGCCTATATCCCTGGCTCTTAATGGGTGAGCTCTTGAGGGAGGAAAGATATGCTAAGCTTCTAAATATTCATGCCGTGCGTCTGGTTTGTAAAATATCAGAGGCGTATTTCAGCCATTCTGGTAAGGTGGATAGAAGGAAGTGTGGGAGTATGTTTAGTACTTCCTAGGTTTCTCTTTGGGCTGTTACATACAGGTACTTTGTCATCTAGATAGTTATTATGACTCTCGTCTCAGTTTTTTGTGTATTTTAGCCAAGAGGTAGAAACTTGCCAGTTTTGCATAAGAATTCATTAGTTTTACTTTCAGATATTGTATTAACACCCCAGCTTCAATGATTTTCTTTAAAAAAAAAAAACTTCTTTTTTTTCTTCGTAATCATCCTCATTAGTCCTAACCACGTTTTATTTGTATGGATATCATATGTGAAATTATTCTGATGAACTTTTCTGTTCTCTTTTTCGTCTCGAGACAAGAAACTAAAATGTAGCACTTCCGAATAAAGTATCTGCTTGTAGAAAATAAAATTTTAAAATATAGCTACTTTAGAATGACGTCATCACTTTTGAAATTTGCTATATGTTAGAGAGCATTAAGACACAAACCATAATTATGATGGCACAATCCAGCACAAACGAAGCACAATCCAGTTCCTTTGTTTATTGGGTATGAACTGAAATATATGAGGAGATTTTCACAAGACAGAATCGCCACATTTTTAAAATTATTTCGTTGTGCGCTTGATCACAAACGATTTGAGTAGCTTGTTCGTGGAAATGAAAATATTTCGAAGTATGTCTATTTTATAGCGGCATCATCAAATTTGAAATTTCGCTATGAGAGTATGTAATTGTAACGGCACAATCCAGCACAAACGAAGCAGAATTGATTTAACCTGTTTTTTGTTCCGCAAAAAAATCATTTTGAGATGTGTCGATTTACACTTGAAGTCAAGCCAGAATAGCCACGTTTTATTATTATTATTATTATTATTATTATTATTATTATTATTATTATTAGTAGTAGTAGTAGTAGTAGTAGTAGTAGTAGTAGTAGTAGTAGTAGTA
>JAGDQP010030460.1:8540-22599 GCA_022664845.1 Lepisma saccharinum | reverse complement strand
TACATATTTTATCTATTTTTATTCTATACTTGTATGTGGTTATTTTTTTCGCAACACGTCAAATATTTTGTTAACCTTCTTTCCTATCTGCAACATATCTGACAGACGGTAAATGTCTTCTTATGGATAGGAACCTTTGGACTATTACAGCTTAGAATCTTTCCCAACATTTTCTCTCCCAGATTTTTTGCTTCAAACAAACGAACTAAGAGAATTTCCGTTGAAATTTCGTGCCTCGATTTCATATTCCCAATTGAATAGGGTGTGTAGCTTCTAAAAACGGGTTAATGTTTCGTAAAAGCTTATAGAGTCTATATCAAAGGGAATGCAGGTAGGAAATTGAATCTATAGGACTAGTTCATTTCAACATAATTATGTTTGCCCTCTCACGCTATTGTTCTGAGCTCTGCTCGTAAATACTCTTAATTTTTCGAAATGCCTCAACTGAGTATTCAGATGAATACTGAATAGTTGACCTTAATTAATTTAATTTAGCACTAAAAATCAGTGATTTGTCAAATGGAGTAAGGAGACTTCCACAAAGCAAGTACTTCAGCACATTGAAAGCTAAGAGGAATTGAACTTGCCAGAGTGTGTTCGAGTTAACTCAGTCTATTGACTTTATAAGTACTGATTGAAATCCATTGCGTGTTCGAGTTAATTATTTTTTTTAAATTTTACTCTTCGTTACCCCGCAAAACAACAAGGTTAATACTATGTGACGTTATCTTTTTACATTGAAGGTTTTGAATGTAGAACAAACTGACAAATTAAAAATAAAATCAAGGAATCGAGAAGTAACAGGAGAAAAATCTTTTATTCGAACGAACGTATTGAATTGAAATATACGAAAAAATTATATTTTAGAAGTTTTGGAACAAAACCCTTTAAATCCAGAATCATAATTTTTCAGGAAAGGGGGAAACTGACAATTGAATTTATTTATAGACTTTAGGCATCAATGGCTCAAGTCGAGATAGGATAGGAGAAACGATCGACCAGAGACTATGTTGAAGGTACTATCCCGACATGTATATGGTGCGACTGAGGAATAATATTGAAAAACACTTTGTCAGGATGGTCGACCGCTGGAATGGAACCAAGGAACTCCCGAATGCAGTGCCTATGCGCTACAAACTCAACTACGGCTGCTCGGTAAAAAATACTGATAACAAAGAAACGCCTAATTAAGGCTTCCTATCATATACAGAAGGAAAGGGCTATGAAAATATGCTCTATGTAGCAGAGTTGAAATTGGGTGACATTTGGTGACTTCAAGAGTCGTCCTGACTCCGACATAGGTGACCAGGTGACCAGCTCCGAAACTTGACTAGTGGGTTTTCTTCATAGCTTAATTTAAAGTTCCTTATTCACTTTTGTGAAGAAAGTTTGCAAGTGATATCATTTTACTCCGATGGTAGTGGACATTCAGAAAATTGAGGGTGGCCATCTCAGTTCCGCGACTGAGGGGCAAGGAAGGGAGGAAATTACTAAAACACAAAATCTTGCGTTAATCAGAGTATATGTGTGCTAGAGCATTAAAATTAATCTTATTATGTTCGATGTTGAGTGAAGCAACATCACATAGACTACTTAAGTAGTCCAGATATTAAATATTGGGGGAGGGGGGTCGAAATGCAAAAGAAAAAAAATATCAGTTTCATTTCTTTTGCCGGCAAACTTCGGAGCTTCTAATCAGTGTTGGAAATTGGGAAGTGTGGGTTGTCGCAAAATGGCACCTTGGCCTTTGTGTTTTGGTCGTCAAAAGTGAATTCTTAGTCGCCGTTGTTGTTGTTTTTTTATTTTACTAGGTTACAAAAGAAAAAATTAAATAATGGAAAAATACAAAGAAAAGATGTTATGTCCAAGAAAGTTGATTTCTCGTAAACCGGATTTTAAAGTCCAACTCTTCCATGTATTTCATAGTCTTAATACCTGTATAACGTGATTATTACTTGCGCCTTTGGATTGAAACTTTTGCAGTACTTGTTAAGAGTGAAACTCATTTTTTAAAAATGGACATCGTCCTTTCTTTTCCTGCACTCTTCAGTTGATATACTAAACAATTCAGTAGCAGATCTTATTAGAAGATCAGTTCAGTAAGCAGAATGCTAATTAATACAAAATCTGCTAATTAATACAAAATCTGCTAATTATTACAAAATCTGCTAATTAATACAAAATCTGCTAATTAATACAAAATCAAATCAGCTTTCCCTTGAAATTTAAAATATGTCTATAAACAAACTATTTTGATAGATCGTGCTGATAAATTGAATTGAATTTTTAAGGCCTTTAGGCATGGGCGGATTTAGGAGAGAGAACCTGGTGGGGGGTGCAATTACTTTAAGGCTGGAAGCTATTCCGTGGTAATTTATAGCCATTCTGAAATCACTTGAGGGGCAACTCGACTCGGTGGCGCGGTCTTGACCAAAATTACAAAAACTGACTGTAAACCGGCGATCCGATGATCTTGACTAACTCCTCAGATCACACGACTAAATCGGTCGGCGGTTATTTGGATACATCTAGTGGTATTTCTATTCTTTCCAGGTACATGACACCATTACCTTATGTTATTGACATTGTTAGGGTCTTTTCGACGTATTTTTTTCGTTCTCTGGGGTAAAACCCAGAGGTAAAACCGAGTCACTATTGGTGAGCCGGCCTGACTCGAACATAAGTGACCCAACGACCCGATCCGAAACTTGACCTGAATGAATCCTTTAATCCGATCTAGGAAATTTAATGAGCTGGGAATTTTCCGCGTCCTTTTTTTCGTGCTCTGGGGCTAACAAATCCACTCCCGGTCAACCCTTTAAAAAAACGCAAGAAAATTAAAATCTCTGCTTCTTCCTCCTGGTCATCGAGTCAGAATGGGTCTAAAGCATATAACGAGTGACCCGTTTCAGCTCTGGTAACACCCTCTGATTCGTTCACCCCTGAAAAAAACACTGTTGCAACGCAATGCTGTAGAATAAGGAAATAATTTAAAACTCTCCTTTTCACTGGTTACCGTGTTCGGCCCAGGCCCAAGTATAGGCCTTGTGACCCGGTCCAAAATTTGACTCGGTGACCCGTTTCAGCTCTGCTATATAGCTCAATGAAGTGCCTATCAGAGATCATAAATTATCTTCAAACTCGTTTCTGATCGCGATTGCAGTTAACGGGTTTTCTATCGAAATTCCTCATTACTACTTAAAAGGGAAGGGTTTGGGTTCGAACATGAATATTTTGATAAGACTTTGTATATGTATTTGTATCCTGATGCTGATAATGCTTGTAAAGCAGTACGACCGGGTAAGGCTTCGTTTGCCCACTACAGGCCGTTAAAGTATGCAGCAAGGGGCAAAAAGCCGCTGCAATGATTCCTGTAATTTATTTGAACAGGAATTTTTTGATAAGAGTTCGCATATATATTCGTACCCCGATGCTGATAATGTATGCAAAGTAATTTGACCGTGTAAGGCCACGTTTGTCCGCTACAGGGCGTTAAAGTTTGGAGCAAGTGGAAGACAGCCAGGGCAGCCGCTGCAACGGCTCCCGCAGTTTCGGTTTAAACAGTTATTTATTACTCAAAATATCTACATGAACATACCTGACAGTCTTTATAAAGACTGCAAATCCACAATACCGTGTAACAAACAGTTTGGCAGATATAGGCCAGTACTTGTTTTCACATACGTAAGTTAGGCTTTTCCCCAAAGTGAGTAAAACAGAAGGGAGAATCAAAATAGGCTTACAGAGCAATCTTCAAAATCACACTCCATAGACACGGTGTTAAATGCAGACTTTATTTTCCACTCTTGAATTTGCTGACAGTTACGGATAGGGACGTATGTAGAGAGGGAATAGAGAGGTCCTGGGGTCCGAATCCCACCCCGAAATTCAGAATTTTGTGAGATTCGTATCATTTTTTAAGTGTACCTTTGAAGGTTGCCCTGATGTGTCTTTTGTCCTTGTGCCTATTATGACTCTCACTTCTGTTTTACTCACTTTGTAGAAAAACCTCACTTTCTTTTGTGAAAACAAATACTGGCCTATATCTGCCAAACTATTTGTTACACGGTATTGTGGCTTTGCAGTCTTTATCAGCACTGTCAGGTATGTTCAAGTAGATATTTTGAGTAATAAATAACTGTTTAAACCGAAACTGCGGGAGCCGTTGTAGCAGTTGCCCGGGCTGTCTTCCACTTGCTCCAATCTTCCACTTGCTCCAAACTTTAACACCCTGTAGCGGACAAACGCGGCCTTACACGGTCGAATTGCTTTGCAGGCATTATCAGCATCGGGGTACGAATACAGATACGAAGTCTTATCACCTGTTCAAACGGAAACTACGGGAGTCATTGCAACGTCTGTTTACCCCTTGCTCCAAACTTTAACGGCTAGTAGCGGACAAACGAAACCTTACCCGGTCGAACTGCTTTACAGGCATTATCAGCATCGGGGTACAAATACAGATACGAAGTCTTATCAAAAAATTCCTGTTCGAACTCAAACCCTTCCCTTGTTAAATGCATACCGGTATTTATGATTTTGAATATCAATTTATTTATGTCCTTTAGAGAAATTTAGCTGAAGTAAGGATGGCGTAGGGGAAAGAATCTTGAAAAGGAGTCGGCCAGAGCACAACGTGAAGGCGCCATCTCTGTATTTTCCTAGCAAAACTAAGGAAAACGCCTGGAAGAGACTCAATAAGGATGGGCGGCCGCCTGAATCGTTACCAGTACCCTTCCGATTTCTAGTAACTTGGCTGATAAAAGCCAGATATCGTTCAGTTCTCAGGTATACTGGGAATAACAAAGAAAAGAAATGGAAGCCTAAAACAGTACTCGAACACGTGTTTTTTTTAGGTTAAACTCCTGCATCAAACCTACTGGACCAAATTGCCACTCATACGTAAATCCTAGAACAAAGCAGTATAGAGAGTCAGAAATGCGTTGTCTGAACTCCCAAAGACATAACCTATTACCCCCACGAATTACGCACTACCACAACTTACGTACGTTTTAGTAAAATTGTTCAAATTCCTTCCACATCGAATTTGGTTGTCTAATTGTGGCTGTATTCTTGATGCATCATATATTTAATTAGAACTGGGTACATGGGACACTAACGTTATAGTTTAATGAAGCAAGTCTTTGACACATGTTATTCGGTCTCGCACATGTGACACATACAATTAACTCCAAATTTTGTAACCAGTCACAAAATTTCTTCTCCAAATATCTTTGGAATGGATAGACCGATGAGTACAGTTTTTTTTTTAGTTTACGGATGATCACATTCTCTTTACGTTGCAAGAAACCGTGCTCAAATTGGTCAATATATTCCAAATTTATTCAGGGGAAGAATTTTACAACTGGGTACAATTAGGTGACATTTGATTGAAATAAGTAAAGAGCGGTTCAAAGATAAAATCTACATTTTTCTCTTGATTTTGTTTTAGGCTTCAGCAGCAAGTGCTGTGAAGCCTTAACGTGCGCTCTGTCCATCTGACGACAACTTTTAACTCAAGAACGACTAGGGCTAGGAAGGTGATTGAGGTGTCGTTGGAAAGGTTTCAGCGAAACTAGCTCAAACTCGTATAGATGATTCACATTGTAGAGGAGGTGCCAGATATGTGGGCAGTTTTTAACTTTGGAACTAGTAGGGCTACGAAGATAGTTGAGGTGTGGTTGGAATGGTCTCGTCAAAGCTAATTTACATCCGTATCATTCATCTGTAATACAGGGGCAGTTTCCGAGCTTTGTGAGGGCGATTTACACCTATGAAACTACTAGGGCTTGAAAGATGGTTGAGGTGTCGTTGGAAATGTCTCGTTGTAGCTTTTATACACATTCCCCCAACTGGGTTCCGCCTCAATTGTTTATTTATTTGAATTTATGTATAGCCTTTAGGTATCTAAGGCTCAGGTCGGGTAGGGGAGGGGAAAGGATGAAGTTGAAGGTACCATCCCGGCATTGCCCGGTGTGACTGATGAAAATGCCTGGAAAAAACTCAGTAAGGATGGTAGGCCTGGTATCGATCCCAGGACCTCACGAACACTAAGCCAAAGCTCTACCACTGTCTTGATTTAGTGTTTCAAACTTACAATGATTCATCGTTTTTCTATTTACAGTATTTTCTTTAGTTTAGAATAATAACACTAGTGCTTTTATGCATATTTACAGGTACCTTTGTTTATAATATTTCACTTTCGGTTGTAATATTTCTAGTTTTTTTTTTCTTTTAAAGATTGAAACTTGACTTTTTATGTGGCAGTGGACGAAATTGCGAACAATTGTTTCAAAGAGCGTTCTGTTGCGTTGTTCTAAAAAAGTAAACGATTTCTAAGTGTATGGACGAAAACACTGTCAAATTAAAGCTTAGTTTTACATTAATGTTTGTAGAAGTTGGCGCAATTCTCGCATACTTGTCATGATCATTACAGTAGATTTTATGACGATTCAAAATAAAACGGGCGAAATTTGGATACTTTTCTCTGCCATTTTCCTTGGTTTTTATCTTTGAAATTGTCTAAATAAACATACTTTCTTCACTACAAACGTTCAATTAGAAATGGTCAGTTACTATGTAATGACCTAATATTTTTATGTTGAAAACTATAACGAGTCGATTATAGCCTCGAATAGACTTTCGAGTACTCCCTTTGTGCACTCAGACTTTGAGCGACATTTTCCTTCTAACATACAATAATTTCCATTGCTTCATTTTCTTTGACGATCCGCGTCTTCTCTTTTTAACTTCTTCCAAGATGAGAACTGATTGATGAATGGAAGTTAATATCCGAAACCAAGCAAGATGCTTTCATGTATCTTTCTTTTGGGAAAGATAATATTCAAATCAATTTCTAGTCGCGTTGTCTGTCCTCTAATCTCAAGAAGGGTAACACATCATCAACGATGCATGAATTTGAGCACATCGTACCAATTCTTGGAAAAATATCTACCATATAAAATGAACAGTACGTTTTTATCTTTTGGTTGAAAATTTTTCTTTCTTCTCTGCAGAAATCTATGCTTCATGGAAAGTGTTCAACTTTTGCTTTATTTGAACAATGGAAAAGTTGGCTTCTTTAATTCGTCATTTTCCCCTTTGCTTTTCTTTCTTTGCTTGGCTTTCTTCCCCTTGAAGCAACATTGAAAAGCCCACGGTGACTTTTTACAGTTTCTGAGCACACCTTATTTATCGATTTTTGCCCCGACTATTTTTTTCTTCCTTAAAAAAAAAGGCTTTTTGTCCTGTCAAAGCAAAAGTTTTCCTTTCTTTTGCTCAGAAGAAGAACGAGAGGAAGACGATAAAAAATAGGAAAAAAAAACCGGGGTGAAAAAACCTAAGCAGAAACTGAGTGAAGGTGTTTGGATACAACTTACAACGAGACGTTGAAACAAACTTAAAAAAAGTTTGTTCAACTATAAAACTCGCGGTGTTTTGTGTGGCATCTTCCAATATCTTTGCAAAACTGTTAGACTTTTTTTTTATTTCTTTAGTCAAGAAAACAACAGGATATTAAGTTTCAAGTCTGGACTTTTTCAAATCGCTTTCACACACACATACACACACGCAGCCCCCTCTCTATTTCTCACTCTCTCACACACACACATACCTAATCATATCTATGTATTTTTTTTGTGTGTGTATATTTTAAAGAAAAATACATGAAGCTAAAGAAGGAAGAAAACTGTATTATATAATACATCTTAAACTAAATAATATCAATAGGAAAATTATTTAGTTAGTATTCTGTCTGACATATGGTGGTAAGATATCTGCAAGTTAACTCAAGAATATCCATAGGAATAAATGCAGGAGCGTCATTAGGGTGCGAAGGGGTGCGGGCGCATCCAATGAGTAAAATTGCGCCCCCTATTTGTTCAAGGAAGACGTTTTGAAAATGTCTAAGATGATACAAAAGAACTCATGCAATTCCTTTGCTTTCATAACTTGACCTACCTCTATCTTTCGAGGGCTTCTCTGTAGTGTTTAAAAACAATATATTGTCAACTCTGACAGTACGCCGAGCTGGTGGGCTCCACAATTGCTTTTGGTGGTGGTGGGCTAAGGCCTGTGGATCTTTCAATCAGCAGTTTGCGACGCTGTAAAAAGCGCATAGCCTGAAATTATTGTTACGTCAGAGGACTTACCAGCGCAAAGGTTGCTCATTTCAATAGATACGATGTAATTTGTGTACATTTGTACATTTTTAGCACTATTATCAAAGAAATAAACTTAGTTTCTCGGGTGTTTCAGAGTAAAGAATATGACATCGGTAAGACACACTTGCTTCTGGAAAGCATCACTGACCACCTTAGAACAATTCGAATTCCAGGGAAGATTTCGGTAAAATATAACGAGAAGTATGATCGTTGAAAGAAGAAAATGGCATTAGGGGAATAACAGCAATGAGAAAGCGTCGTCTGGCAAGCACTTGGCAAATGTCTTGCAATGGAGCACTGTAACGTGGAATTATTTACGTCATATAAACGTACTTTCCTTCCCATTATTGATACAATCTTACTCAAGTTGCATAACAGATGATTCACAAACAATAATCCTCATGTAACAGGTATGGTTTGTTTGCATCCAGTATCAAAACTTTTCTGAATCGAGAAAATTAGTCCGCTAGTCAGTCACTGTTGCTGTGGAGAAAGCAGTGTGGAAGCCGAGCTGATTCCCAAAACAATAGAATGTTTTGAAAAGAATAACTACACTATTATTGATGATATTATTTAATTTTGTTTAAGGCCTTTTGGCATCTTTGGTTCAGGCCGGGATGGGTTAGGTAGAAGATTGGGAAGGTATTGGTCAGGAACTTTCTTAAGGTACCATCCCGCATTCACCTTGTTAAACTGAGGGAAGCCCTGGAAAACCAGTCAGGATGGTCGGCCGTAGGGTTCGAACTCACATGGCTACCCATTAACGATTAGAAGTCCGCGACGTTACCGCCTGGACCATGAGGGCTGCGTATTATTTAAATTCGTTAATTTCCTTGAGTAGTATGGAATTGAGACGTATGCGCGAACAAACCTGGCAAACCTCGAATCTTGGCGGTTTTAGTAGTGTTTGAAGTATCGAGCTTGAAAAAGCTCCTGCCTTCTATTTGTGTTGTTTTCAATGGCTCGCTTGAAGTGAAAATTTGATTTGATCCTCCGCAACTGTCACGGTAGGAGTTTTTGATGGCTGCTTGCTTGCAAATGTAGATTTACCCAGGGCCCACAGGGCCCCGGGGAGGGACTTCTAGCCATAGGACAGGTTACTTTCGTCCTTTGAATAATTATCTATATGATTTGTTGTGCATTTATTAATTGTTTAGAAATAACCGAATCAGGCCCCGCACCACGACACCATGACCCCAACAAAACAATCGTCTAGGAGATCCAACACTGCAGTAGTCAACTGAGGTTGAATAACATGTTTTAAGCTGAAAATATTAATATTGATATTAACAGAAATTAATAATAATTAATTTATCGGAGCAGAACTGTGTATTAGCTAAACAGCATTTATCAATAACCAAAGTTATTGTTTATAGTTAAACTCACTAATAAAGTTAATGCTGAAAGCTTCAGCTACATTTGCATGAAAATGAGGCCCTTTTATGGAATATAGGCACATTGGTTTGGTATGAGTGAAATTGCCAGGGAAAGAATGGAGTTGGTTGAAGTAAAACTTGAATTTTTGTTTGAGTATCTTGTGTTGCCGTTATAAAAACTTTTTGGTTAGAAGATGTTACTACTTCGCGTCACGAATCCATGGAGAAGCTATATTCTTCTATTAAGAGATATTTTGAATTTGTTTTCGTTCTCTGTAGTTAGAATAGTTTTTCCAGAATTGGTCTATTTCTTTTTGATGAAAGGTTACTTTCCTATAAATGTGTGTTCCATCAATAGATTTTACTATATTTAGTTGACAATTGAAAAACTCTGTAGCAAACTGGTTAAGAGCTGTTTGTAGTCTGTTAACTACGTTTTGTGTCAGCGTCATCGAAAGTACTAAAGAGACCCACCTTAGAATTTTATTTGTTTGTTCTTGTTGGCTGTCTTGAAGTTTTTTCTCCAAAATCTGAATGTCCGTTTGTGCACTGGTTGGAGTATGTTGTGTTTCTGAAAGCAAACCGACAGAACTTGTACTGTTTTGAATGTTATTTTGAGATCTGTAGATTTTTGCTGGAGTAACTTGTTTCCCTTGATACGGACGAAGAGGACAGTTGGAAGCAGCTGTTTGGTGACCCCGTTTCTTGTAGATTCCGCAATAATCTTATTTGGTGGAATTGAGCTAGTGCGACTGAAATGACTGTTCCCACATTTGTAACAAAATGGTTCGGTTTGGCATTTTCTTCCTGAAAGATATTGAAGTAATGACTTGCATGGAAAAGGACATCCATTTAAAATCGAGTCTGCGACACCATATACTGTGAAACCTATTGTGATTCCATTTGTAATCAATCGACTGACTAATGATGGATCTTTGATGAATAATCGGATCAATGGAAGAAGTTTTCTGCTGTTTTTTATTCTAATAGCAATCGTGATAGGATTTTTTTGTTTGATTAGATATTTTTTATATCTTCCGCTTTAGTACTTGTGGAGATGTTCTCAAAAACACACACAAAAAAGATGTTTTGGGTAAAGGTGATATATTGTCCAATCTCTTATCATTATAGACAATTACTTTGGCTTGAGGGCCAAATTCAGCTTCATTGAAGGTTTTAAGGAATTTTTCCTTGCTTGAACCACCCTTAAAATAAAATTTATATCCAGTAAACTTTTCAGTTTGGTAAACTGTCAGGTCAAGGCTGGGTAGTTTGTCATTGATTTGTCTATATAAAGTTAGTGGATTCATAAGTTCATGTTTCACATTTCGTATCAAAATAACGCATTTTTTGTTGGTGACATCTTTATGAGGATATGTAAGGATTTTGTTATATTTTGGAAGAAATGGATTGGTTGAAATATATGGATCGATTGATTTTGAGGATTTTCTAATATTAAGATTGGAGGGAGTTTGAGATTTGTTGAGATTATTAGGGGAATTTGAGTGAGAAGAAGGTGAGTTAGAAGAATTTTGTTGGCAAACGAAGGGTTTTCATCATTTGTGGTCTCCTCTTCTTCTATCATATCCGGTGTATGACATCTCTGGAAAATGAGGTAGGTTTCAATTGGTAGTCTTCCTGTATCACTTTCTCAGGTGCTTTCTTAGTAATTTGGAGATCCTGGTCTTCTTTTTAGCCTGTTGATTATTCGCTTGCATAGAATTCCTGCCGCTTCTCCGCTTCTGTTCCATGTTAGGCGAATTGCCGCTACTTTTCTTACTCTGATTTATTCTGCTATTCCTGCCCATGGCGGTGATTTAGTTCCTTTCTTCGTTGAATATATTGGAGATGAGTTCAATAAATGCAACTATTTTTGAGATGTTATTATTGGCAGATGAAAATTTAGCAAGTCAGGTTTTGATTTTGATTTTGATTTTTCTATGGTATTTTGCATGTTCAAGCTTTGGAAAATCAAGAGTATGACTTTGATGGAAGTGCTATAGTTTTCGGTTTGTGGTTGAATGTTGTTTTGTTCACTGCCCGTGGCGGTGTTAGCATAAGTCCCGTTTGTTTTTATGGAATGTCTGATTTCTTGGAAAAATCTTGCTGTGGAGTGACATTAGGTAGACTATTATTCTCCTATTTATTTGCAGCTCTTCTAGATTTCAGGTACTGAAAGATGATGCAACCCTTATAATTTGCGGGGTGATCCTTGCCGCAGCTGAAGTTCTTTGTCGATTCCAGTCTAGTTTTCTTACTGCAATCTCGTGTCAAATGGTAGCCTGCACATTTCAGACAGCGTATGTCTGAAAAACAAGTCAATTTGGTGTGTTTAAGGCGTTGGCACTTGGAGCATTGAACGTATTCATGTGATTTGTATTGTTCTATTTTAATGTGACCTTCACTGAGAGAAATCGACGGTCCGGAAATTACATTCCAGTCATGGTTTTTCGAGAAAAAAAAATCTGTGGAAAGTTACAGTAATTTTGTTACTGTTACAGTGATTTTGTAAGAACTCCACTACGCATTTTGGTATTATTCCATTCTAAATTTAGGTTTTTCGAAAAAGGCATTATAATGACAAAATAACAGGCACCTCTACTATTATTTGCGGTGTGGCCGGCTGGAGATATTTACAGTCCTATCTGGATAGCTATACATGATAATCATCCTAGATCCTGTTACTATTACATTCCAGGCCGTACATTCTTTAGTGATAAAATTATATGCCTGTAATGTATAACATGTCATTCACTCTGTGCTTCAATACATTCCAAGTGAACTGTAAAACATACAGGAACTCTTGTAGAAATAGATTTCTTTGGAAATCCTGTATAAATTACATTCCGGGGAATGTATTGGATACAGACCTTCTAACGAATCCTGTTTTTACAAGAATTCTTGTATACAGGTACGTAATTCCGAATATTTTTGTTCTCAGTGTTGCCATGTATTTGGGCCACAGAAGTTACTGGGAAGTTCAATTCGGTGAGCTCCTGTTTAATATCCTGGGGAGAAATGTTCTGATGCAGTTTGTGTATAACTACCTTAATAGGTCCATTCTTCTTGGGAATTAGTTGTAAACTGGATCTTGGATTGAATGCAATAAGCTGTTATTTTTGTCATAATCTTCCTAGTTTCTCCCTGGAAACGGATATGTTCTCTGCCAAGCTGTATTTTTGGTTGGGCCTTCCAGGTGGTTGTTGAAGATCTTGTGAAATTATATTTACCGTATTATTGATGCCGTAAATTATATTGGAGGTGGTTTGTTGACTGGAGGGTTATGTCCATTATTTGGAAATTTGTTATTCTCATTGTCAGATGGTCTGTATTCAGTACTGGAAACGATTGGTGATATCTGTAGTTGACTTCTGGATGTTAATTTTCTGTAATCTCATAGGGTTTTTTGGTTGTGCAAAACCATCTGTACCCAAAAGTCTGTGTGCTATAGATTTTAACATGGAACATAGACTTTTGTTCGCGCATACGCCTCAATTGCATTTCATGAGGTGCATAAATTCGCCACAATTTCTATCGTGACACCAGCTTCAAGTGCAGCTTGCGAACGTAAGTTTTAATGCATGCGTAAAAGAAAGGATTATCAACGTCTCAGCAACAACTTAGCTGTCCTGACTGTTGAGCAAGATATCACTAAGAACCTGGATGTAGAGGGCATTATCAACTAGTTCGACGCATGGAAACCGACGAATTGTTTTGCATTGACAAACACTATATCTTGAGGTAAACTTACCATTTTTGTTGCATTTGCTGCCTTTCTTCTCCATCAAATTAATTTTACGTATTTTATGTTTTATATTTATAAATTGTTCCTTTCCTACACTATTCGAATGTGCAAACAAAACGGTTGCCATGAGAGCAAAGTCATTCCCTCAGATGATGAAGACAAGTAAGGTGTTGCATTTACATGAATGTGTAACACACCCATGTATCTCGACCAATGTAGGTGAAAACCTTTAAATTTGCTAAATACTATATCCCACTCCTCACCCCCTTTTATTGATTGCCCACCCCGTCAGCACCCTGTATTCTCAAATTCTGGCGACGGCACTGAAGAAGTGAAATATTTTGGCATTGTTTTCATACCTACGAGCACTTCAATCCCATATTTGATTGTGAGTTCTAGTTCGTCGTCTTAATGGTGCACGGGAGTGATCGAAGTCAATATTATTGGACAAATTGTTATGCTTAGGGTAGTATTATCTATAAGGATTAGTACAGAAATAGACTGTTTCATATTAAAGCTCCTGATAATACCATTTAAATAACCAAGGTGAGATATAATAATATTATAATTGAGGAGTCTTGAAGCCAAGGGGTACAAGTGACATTGACGAATAAAAGAAGTTGGAGGTAATCTTTTATATATAACTCGCAATACTGTATATGTGACAGAAAACTACTATATTTTGTACAAAGAAACCTTGGACCTTAATTTCTCCATACACAAAATATAACATTTTTGTGTCACATATATTTTGGGTTACATATAAAAGATTACAT
>JAGDQP010030459.1:0-22599 GCA_022664845.1 Lepisma saccharinum | reverse complement strand
TTCCATTTAAAGTCTGCATAAATTCATTTCATTCTAACATTTCTAGCTACTTGAAGGTCATTTGGTGAGATATTATTTTTGAGGTTAATTCCTTTTAGTACAAGGTCTTTGACTGCAGTGTTAACTCCATTTTGCAAAAAAATGGACATAGTACCTTCTGGTTCCAAGGTGAAGATATGCCCAGCAAGATTTACAAACACAAGTATATAATACAAATATGTACCAAAACAGATAACAAAAAGCAACACTTCTCTAATGGTTGCATAAAGCAAAAGACAGACACAGTCAACCTAAAATTCCTTCAACGCAGGGTGTTTTAGAAAGCAAAAGCATGGGTAGGCATCCCGACCTTTTTCCTTTTCACATTTAGGTTAAAACATAAACCGTATATAAAACCTTAATCCGTTGTCAGTTCCCCCCCCAAAATATAATACAAACGTTACTTTGTATCCAAAGACACAGAAAGTTTTGTATAGCAGGTCACATGCGAATGTAATAGTACGTATATAGGCACAGGGACGTATTTAAAAGGGGGGAAGCCCCCCCCCCCCCATTCAGAGTTTTATGCAGAATTAGTATAATTTTAGACATCATTATTCATATATAATGAACATTTCATACATAAACTCACCTTGGACCCGGAAGCTCGAGAACCCCTCCCAAAACAAACTTCCAGATACGTGCCTGTATAGGCATGACAAAAAGAAATCTCAAAATTAGCGTAAAAACAAGTCCGTCACGCAAATAATCTCAATCCAGTGTCCGGTTTGTCACAGCATATTAAAGCCACTACACACAAAATAGTTGACGCAAAGAACATACGTAAGACAGAAAACGTATACTATATGAAAGTGCTTATACTGTATATGTAATAAGAACCAGAACCTAACTTGGACCAGGAACAGCTAGACAATATATGGACACCTATTTTACACAGATTATAATAAATGCACCTAGCAGGTTTAAACATATTTTATTTACATTTTATTACATGCGTGGTTTTAATTTTCGACGCGATTTACACAATTTACTCTGACGTCACAACATTTCTTTTACAGCACTCTGTACAGAAAGACGTGTGCCACCATACACAGCAAAGACATCTTCCGCCATCTTGTTTCTCCTCTACTGCAACAGCCGTCAGGATGCTTTGACTAAGATCATAACGGTCTGCTTCCAGAGTATTTCCGAAGTACAAGATAAGATTCAGACCCCTCTACGCCATCCATTTATTGATAAATTGAGCACTTGAAGTTGCCACCATGTCTGTTTACTTATTACTCCGCTATTCGCTGTCCCCGTACATCTAATTCGCCCTGCCCAAGGCTCAGTCTTCCTTTAGCCTTCCTGTGACTCTAACCTATGACGTATGATAGTTTAATGTTTATTACCTTTGTCTTTTAACGCACCTGATGAGGCTTCATTGGATCAAGTGAAATTTTGTGACCACAGTGTGTATTAACGTGTCTGGTATAACTTCTTTTAAAAATTATTTGAAAAAGTAAATAATTTAGCTATAGTTCAACCTTTGATCGAGAGGTGAGAATAAAACCTAATGAGAGAGCCACGTAAGGATGCAAAAATACGACAATAACAATTCTGGTTATCGAAACATCTCAAAGACACTGACCAGGTGTCTACATCTGTCCAAATTATTGGAAAAGCACAGAATCAAATAGAGAAAACTACATTTGATACTACTAAAGCTTTACCATAAAACCTACCTGAACACGGATATAGATTTGATAAACAATGATTGGTTGGGTTTTTCAAAGAGTTCACACCAAAAAACAAACACATAAAGTAATGATAAAGATTCGGCGACTTTCTAAACAAATCCGGTTGCACCTCTGATTAACTTTACTTCCCAGCGCTTAATCATAGCTTGAACTACAGTTAAATTCTCTGCTTTACATTTGATGATCCCATGGTGGATTAGGTACCAATACTTCTATTGTACCTCTTTATCCTTATTTATTCCATGTCCATGTTTAATCTTTCCTTAAAAGTAGTACTTTTGGTGCTTGACATACAGGATAATAAATTTAATATACAGGGTCACCTAAGATAAATTAAGTAAGAGCATGGAAGGAGTTCAGCGAGGTCAGATACTACTTGCATAAGTGAAAGAGAATATCAATGAGAAATAATACGGTAAGGAATAGCCTTAAAACCTGTCTTTACTTGCACTTTTTAAGTTCAGCGTTAATGCCGTACTTCGCTTATTCTTTCACATCTACTTTAAAAATTCTTAAAATTATTGCAAATACCTCCATTATCATTACACACATTTAAATTGTTTTCTTTTTTAAAAGAGGACAAAACTAACAATGAACGTTTCTTTACTATACCTTTGAGAGAAGAGTTTTAGGAATATTATCAGTCTTATGACCCGCACCTGCTAGTTCTCCATTTATCACAGGACTCACTACTTCTTCAATCACAGTACGAGTAGCAACTTCCATTCTTGGAGCTAAAACTCCCTGTAACAAAAAAACTAAAGTAAATACAAAGTATTATAACATTTTCTGTCGCGTTACATGTAAAAGACAAACCTCTACATGATGTTCTGTCAACAATTTTTTTCACAGAGACAGTTTCTTTCAACGTTATTATTATTACTTATTTATTTATTCAGTTTATAAGCCTTTTCCTGAAAATTACATGTGGACAAAATTCTTAGGTACTTTGATAACTTGATCTCTCATAAAACTATCCATGCCACTTATCCCTTAATTCTACCTCACTAAAGATATTTTATACAACAATAGGGTTTGTATGGCTTTGGAAAAAAAAGCTTGTGACTACAACCTGTATGAAAAGTACAATTCTGAATTATCATTGTAGGTCCATTGATCACGCAAAAACTAATTGGCTTGCTTTAAATTCTTGGTAAACGGACAGCTTTGTGTATTTCCTCAAAAGTTTAAAGTGGCTTGGCTTCCTTTCTGGAATTACTATTCAAGTGTAAAAGATATCTACCTAAAGGATTAGGTCATATAGAACCTACCTTGATGCCGGGAAGGCATTTACACAGAAATGCAAGTTCCATTTTGTTAAGACATATTTACTTAGGCAAACCCGAAATTATCGGAAGATTATATCTCACGAGGTGGAATATTTAAGCAAGTTGCTTATTTGAATTTGAATTTTGCTTTTAAGCCTTTAGGCAACTTTGGCTCAGGCCAAGCAAGTTACTCATGTTGTCTGGTCAACGATCATGGCCTAGAATTGGTAACAAATATGGTCCATAATATTGCGAATACAGGTATCTGCAAATTTTGTTCCTAAACTAACTGCTATCGATTCGAAAATTACATACTATTAGCTGCATTAAACGCTAATCTCTCAAAGTAAAACTTAAGGAATAACCATTCCGAGAAAAGTCATCGTTACGGTTGTAGTAACCTGGATTAAACCGGATTTCTGAATAATATTAAAGTCCTCATCATATCATATTCAGCCACTTTCAATTTACTGCTGCATGAAGGGCACCCCGATTTTTTCTCACAAATATTGTTTCCAGAATTGTGTTCCAAAATTGTGTGATTGAGTTCCCCCATAGTAAAAAGTGTATTTGCCCTGTCGAATGCTATCTTGTCCCTCCCACCAGATTTCTTGTATCGCTAGTATGTCCATCCCGTAATTCTAACTCTTTGAAGAGCGTCTGTTTGGTATAAAGTTTGTACGTTCCTCTGTCCATCTCTGAACGTTGCCGCACCATGATATTTTTGTTCGAGATTATCTTTCCTTCGCCTTTGCAGATTCCTGTACTAACTGCAAGGCAGCAGTACTGGTTTTGGTCCGTCGGAATATTTCCGGTACCCACCATATCTAGATGACATGCCCCTATCTGCCACTTGAGGAGGTGCCTGGTGGGAGACCAGAAACTTCAACTAAGTAATGGCTAATATTGTGTTTTATACTCACATTGTCAAACACTGCCACACCCAATTGCCCATTTAACAAGAGCTAACACTCCTTTCTATATTTTACCAGGTCAACGAATGAGTACTAACAAACAACATTTCGTATCATACACTTTGCAAGGGAACTGGCATTTTATACGTCATTGAAGTGAAGGATTTAACCGGAATACAGAACTCTTAAAGTATCAGGAACCGGGAAAGTCTCCGGCAGAATGAGACATTCAGTCTAATTATTTCAAATTCGGAGTCAATGTTCTCAGATTTTCAATTTCGATGCAAGACAAAGTCAAAATTTAATGTTCAGCGGAGTGGTCGAAGTGAGGGGGAAAACCGTGGGATGCCATCCCCCTAGTTCAAAGAAAGGAAATTTACCATTCCTCTAGATGGTGAGATTGTAATATAATTACAGTGAAATTTACTACTGATTTAAATGACTACCCTATTTTATCATACTGGTTGGACAAAACTTACTATTTATAAAAATGCAAATTCCAGGAGAAACTAAAACAGTACAAAATATTTAACTATTCCCCTGTGTAGCAGAAGGATGCAAGTTTCATTGGATGTGAAATTCATTCTGGTTAGGTGCTTACTATATATACACACTATAGTAAAGTAAATTTACACCTGCTCGTTCTGTCCAACTTTCCCCTACTTTAGTTTAGCAGTTGAAATTTTCTTGATCTTCTGTCTCTTCCAACGTGCTGAAGCTGTTGCTTAGTTCTATTGTGCTTTTCGCTAGGTTTCCTAAATCTAACTTTTGTTTAGTTTTAAGTAAACAAATTAAGTTACTCTGAAGAATGAAACCCGCTTATCCTTCAATTTTAGCTTTCAAGTTTCATCTGAAGAAGTAACAATATTACTATCGGCAGAATTTTACAATAAAATAAGGATTAAATAAAAAAAAAAAAAAAAAAATCGCTATTTAAACTTACTGGAAATTCAGGTGTTGGTTCCATTAGAAGATCTACGTCAATACTAGCGATCAGTCCCTTCTCTACATTGCTTGGATAGAGTAGCTTAGATATGGATGTTTCGAAAGTCGCCAAAATAACCTCTATACCACATTCTGTACACTGAATTAAATCAGCATATGCTGTTTCTGATTCCAAATACTTCTGCAGCTCAGCCAAATTACAACACGATGCAAACACCTGGAGAAAAATAAATGAAGGTGAAAATTATCACAAGAGGTCAATTTATTAACACGCACACAATTAGACTTGGCATATTGTATGATAAACTCCCGTTTTCCTCAAGTTTTCAGGTATTATCTTTTTTACATAGTCTACGAGATTCGACTCCAGAATCTGGAGATCAATTAGTTATTTATGTAGATTTCATTTATAGACTGAACCAGCAGCGATGGCCGAACCATCACAGATGTGAAACATGACATTTCTGGGCGAGAACTACCCCGGCAAAATTGAATTTGGAAGATAGCTGATATGCCATCCCGATATTCGCTGGAGACACTGAGGATAACCCCGGAAACTTCAGTCAGGGTAGACGGCAGCAAGTAGCGAACCAGCACAGCTCACGGTGCTGATTCGTACGTTTATCCCACGGGGATGTTTCCAGAAGTCTTGATTTGCCACATTACTTGTCACTTACAACTAATTATCTCTCACTTCTGGACTGAGGGAATTCACACTGCTTTAAACCTATTCTAAGGTGGCAGCTGGAATTTTTGCTCGGTCCATGAAAACTACTTTTTGGCATTTGCGAACTTCTTCCTTTTGGGATACTCTCTTGTCCTATCTATTTCAATCGAAAGCGTGTCAAAACGACTGAACCGATTACAACTAAATGTGGCGTGATGATAGCATGTGTTTGCTCGTGTTTTCCATTATTAAAATTTTAATATTAAACTTTTAATTTGTGTACAGTTTCCATGGTAATGAGACCCTAACAACCACATTTCGCATATCACGTGCAAATGACTTGACCAGTTTCAATCAAAATTGATATGTTGATAGGGTGAACAATGTTTCATGTTTTAAACGTATTAAAATTTAAACTAATTATCGTTTCCACGACAAGGAGGCATATAAAAAGTTCAATCAGCTCATCATGTGAGAAGGGTTACACCACTTCGCTCCAAACGTGACTACTGTAATGTATATGTGTAGGACAAGGGAATTTTAGTATATTTTATTCATTTTGGAATTAATTTAAGTATTGGTGTTTCAGTATAGTAATATAAATTGAGAATGATCCTCCAGTTAAGTATGAGACGTGTCACATGGAAACAAGATTATGAAAGTTTAAAACAATAGATATAACAGTATGTTCTCAAAGCTCTTACTTAATGTCAATTAAATGTAAATAACTCAACAATACAAAAGGTTACGAGAAAAGTCACATTCCATTAGGTCGGGGAACAATGAAGGCCACTGAATTCTAAGAGAATCAAGGTTAACAGAGGTTCACATATAGATCTACTCATGGATGTTAGTGAGAATTAAAAATCAATTATAAAAGAGCGTCACAGAGGAAATAGTCAAGGATTTTGACATTCCAAGTTGTTGACAGAAAACTATGAAATACAAAGAAGACCTTGGATCACACCATAGACAAACCTTTATTTCATGAGAAGATTCAGTGTTACTCCTTCCCAAATTCCTTTCCTTATTTTATAATTTCCTTTCCATCCATCGTTGGGAACTCAAGGACTTTCTAAGTTATAAGCAGAACAAATAAACAGAATTACTAGATCCCATTAGTACCTACAGCCCATCATGAGAAGGATACTAAATTTGAATTCAATAAAAACTAACAACTTCATTAATCTTCAGGTCAGTTTTGATTGATCAGTCATAGAGATAATCAAGATTATAGCTCAGTTAATACGAGATACGAATTGTTAAAGTCGTTGATTGGACTTAAGTTTGGCAGTTGCCTTATTGACACTATATCAGTACATTTACTGAACAGTTACATACTTCAGTGTGATCAGAACATGAACGATTTTTACATGTTATTCTTATTCAGTTTTTGGTGACAAACATTATAATTATAAACTCAGTGCTTGTTAAGATGTGCGTCTGTGGCCAAAACATCTATCTTTGATTCTTCTTAGAATAACAATCAATTCTTCTGTGCAGGATTCAGGTGAGCTAAGAATGTCTAATGGTTGTAAGCTTGTTGAATGTATTGTTGAGCTGAGATCACTACATTTGCATGTAAGACCAGTTGATTAAAGTGTTTATAAAATCGTGACGCGTAGTCTACTTAACTGGGTGGTATTTACCGCCTGTACACCACAATATAATAAACATGTGATTTTGATATAATTGGAATCGCTACTGTTTGATTTGCTCTACCCTATTAGCTACGAAACGCACAGGATAGTTTAGAACTACCACAATGTTGAGTGAGATTTTGTACTATTAATATTACTAGTATTTTGGTGTAAGTAGGTAACTACCGTCATCATTACACTACGATGATATAGGACACCTAATTATCATTACTGTGGTAATAAGATTCAATATTAAGCACATATTCAAGTATGCCATGGGAACGACCGAACAGACTCTACAAAAGCTTGACATAATGATGTAGGTAGAGGAAAGGGGATTACCATAAATATTTCAGCTATTACAAAATTCCATGCGAATTACCATTTCTATGAGAACTAGTAACAAGAATCAAATATTAGTCACATATCAATCCATCATCCGAAAATAGTAAAATCATTTCAACCCAAAGTTAATATGACGATAGACTACTCTTGAGGTCACAGACCAATTATTATGTTAATCCTTTACCGTTTTCATGATAACGAGACTCAATTATTACACATATAATCGTGCACCACGTGAGTAATACTTGCCTGATTTCAACCAAACTTAGTATGTTGACAGAAAGAACTATACTAAATGCTTTAGCCACTTTAAAATTATATTACAATTGGTGATTCAGTGGTAAGGATATACAATTACGTGGGGAGTCCAAGCGCAATTTAAAATACCATAGTAAGCTAGCATGAAGAGACGGAATATTGTGTTCAAATACTTGACACCATTAAAAGATAACTTTTTTTGCCCTACTGTCTCACTCCAGCTGGTTGCTGTGACGTCAGAAAGTGGATCGAGTGAGTAAATCATGGCAGAACAGCAATTGTAGTATCGATGAGTTATAGTTTTTCGAACTGGAAGGACTACCACCCAAGGACATCCACTCCCGTTTGGTCAATGTGTATAAGGACTTCTCATTCACTTGCCACTCTTTACAATTGGGTGTATGAGTTTAAGAGAGGAAGAAAAACCATTCAAGATGAACCATCGCCAGCCAGAACTGTCAGAACTCCGGAAAACCTAAAAAAAAATTAGAGGAACTAGTGATGTCAAACAGAAGAATGAAACGCTCTGTACTAGCAAAGGCAATGGGCATACCGAAATCGACAATTCATCTAATGTTGACTGATGACTTGATGATGAGTCAGCGCGATGACTCGATGGGTGACAAAGCTGCTGACGTCACTGCAAAGCAAGATCGTGTTGCCATTTCGAAAGAAAATTTGGAATTAAAGCGAAGCACTAAGAACTTTCTGTCTACCCTAGTGACAGATGACGAGACTTGGGTACATTATTATGACCCAGAAACAAAGCAGGCTACAATATAATGGAAAAAATAAGAACTCCCCGCTCATCAAGAACGCAAAAGTTGAAATATCCACGCGGAAGTTGTTGTTAACTGTTTTCTGAGACTCCGAAAGTCCACCGCTTTTCAAGTTCCACCGCACTACCAAAAATTTTATGAAGAAACTTTGACAGAACTGCATCAAGCCGAACGGGGAATTAATGACAGATACTGGGTGGATGTTTTACACGACAATACATCACCACACACTTCTCACCTCGCCAGGTCTACTGCAGATGAACTGAAGTTGAGAATAATCAGCCACCCTCCTTATTCACCAGAGCTGATCCCAAGTGACTATCTGTTTCAGCATTTGAAGTCTGAGTCAAAGGGATAGCGATTTGAAGACGACAATGAAATCATGTACGTTATGAACTCCCTTTTTGAGTCACGGGATGATTCCTTTTATAACACCGGGATTATGATCTTGACATTCAAATGGGAAGATTGTATTAAATATTAATCAAGGGATAGATTACATTGGAAATAAACAACATGCTTTTTTGTGTACTTTTCTAAATTCGTTTTGGATTCCCCTCAAACTCAATTTAGACCAGCACACAACGAAAGAACTGTTATATAATTTCAACCAAATTTAGTTTGATGATGATGAAGATTCTCAAAACTTTTCAATTTGAATTTTATTTATGGCCTTTAGAAATCTAAGACTCAGGCCGGGATAAGTGGAGGGGAAAGGATTAGGGAAAATGTCGGCCAGAGCCTATGTTGAAGGTGTCATTCCGGCATTTGCCTGGTGTGACTGAGGAAAAATCCTGTCGGATGGTCGGTCACTGGGATCAAACCCACAACCTTCCGAATGCTACGCCAACACACTACCACTGAGCTACGGTGACTCGGTTCTCAAGACTTTAGACATGTTACAGAAGTAGTAATATTAACAGTAGTTGTAGCAGTAGATGTAGTGTTAACAGTACTGAACACAGTGGTAGAAGTAGCTGCTGTAGAAGTTGCGGTGGTAGTAGTATTAGAAGTAATGTTAGCAATGATAGTAATAGCAGAAGTAATGTTAGCATAACTGTAAAAGTAGAAGTATTAGTAATGTGGTAGTAATCTTAGTACCAGTATAAGTAGTAACAGTGGTAGTGGTGGCAATAGCAGTTGCAGTAGTAGTACCTGTATTAATAGGGTAGTAGAAGAAGAAGTACAGTGTGGTGTTTGCTGACATTTGCTTACCACCCTCTACATTGTTTCATGCAAATTTGTAGTTTTCGTTTAGTTCTCTCTCATAGATGTTCTTTTTTCGAAATTCGTATTTCAGTGACAGCTGGGCGGCATTGTACTGTTTAGCACAAGCATCTTGATTCATTGTTCAGATGGTATGTGTCTATTATTCGTGATTTCTACTCATTCGTCTGCTTTAGCCATATCCAGTTCTAGATCATTATTTTGTATTTAGTAATCCAACAATAGTTTCTTCAAATACAAACTGCACACTAAATTTGCGTGTTGTTTTGCGTTAAGACCGAGATCGATTTTATATAGATTTCCTGTATTCAGTTTTTAAGTTGCATTTTTGTTCATTGTTTACGAGTAGCAGCCCAAGTAAAGTTTACCAGATCTCAATTATTGAGTCTTTGTGAATAAGAATAATCACAAAGCGCAATTACACACTAGATTATAAGGTAACGTGAGACGTACAGGAGCCGATATACATTTTCATTTTAGCGCGTTTAAATTGACAGTGTTTCAGTGCAAATACGCAACATAAAAATAAACACTAGTGAAGAATTCCACGTAAACTTCAATGCACTTATTAGTTGCCTGCTTCTCCGCAGTAGACAATTCATGATACAGGTTCACGTTTTGTAACGGACGTTTATGCATTGATGAATATAGGTTGGTGAATTGTTGACGGATAATCAGGGATGTAATACTGAAAAAACTAACTACATGTAAATATGGTATAAAATGATTAGTGTTTATTTATTATTTAACATATTTTGTATAAATGAAAAGTTTCCCTGAGTAATGAAATTTATTAACATGATGAACTAATTCTTTACTTTCGGGTTTCGAGTTTCTTGATTTAAAAACATTTTCAGTCATGCGCATAAAGTATCAGTCACAGAAGAGGAGAAAATTGAAACAATGAAGAGAATGGGATAACAAATGGTGATTACATAAAAATAAAGTTCCCTCTCTGTTGAAGAAATTATCGTCATTGGGCCCATATCAGAAGGTGATACTTCATTATATAGAATACAGTTTAAGTAGCAATATTCTGAATCTCCTGAAAAGTTCTTTTCTTTTTTTAAAAAAAAAAAAAAAGTTCCTTTTAACATTGGAGGATTTAAATGTAAAATTCCCGGTGTTGTGTTGAGTCTTCGAGACCTGGATCTTCTTCAAGTGCGGTAGACTTAAGCCACAATATTGCATTAGTTTGTTACATGATTTAGTGTGTGATCAGTGATAGGATATCTGAAGATGATGATTAAATAGTAGATAATTGTTTTTCTTCCCATTTATATGTTCGTGCCTCTAGAGCCATGTGACCGTATTTCTTGAAGGCGGAAGCTGGATATTTTTATTTCTCGAGAAAATACGAAGATCAATATAGGTAGCATAGCTGATTTCAATATAACAAAATAAAATTATGCGAATGGAAGCATATTTAAATGAAGTATAGGTCCTGGCCTTGCGGACTGATGGAAAACCAAGGAAAACTTAACAATGGTCAGCATGGTTCAAAACCCTGACATCCCGAAGCAAACCCTGGGGAAAGTTTTTGGCTCACTTTCCAATCCAGAGACATCTCTTTACATTAATATTCTTAATGGTCCTGATCAATATTAGCAAGCAATACTACTTCAAAGGCACGGGAAAAAGCCAACGCATATAATGGAAACTTACTGAAATATGAAATTATTTGACGGCTTATGTTATCCTATATTTACTTGAGATTAGAACCTACGACAACTCCAACTACTTATAAAGTGGTCTCGATGTTGAAGGCCTATTACAAAGACGAGAGATGAGACAAAAACTTACGAGGAAATTCTGAAGCCATCAGGATCTCTGTAGTTCAGTTTGCCCAGTACGTGGATACCCAACTAAACCAACTGGGGCGTGACTTTAAAGTTGGAACGTTCTTGCTTGAAAGAAGAAAACTTTACAAGAGGAGCTGTCAACTGACGAAATATTGAGCAATACTACAGATGCTTACAAGATTCAAGTCCATAATTGGCCATGTCAGAGGCAAGAAGGTATTTGTTTCTATACAGAATTGGCAGCCCTTGATCAGAGGACGTTCCCAGACATATGAAAAAATATGTTGATGATACCAGTGTGATACGACTCATAAAAAAAAAAGAGAGAAATGATGTGATAATTCTGGTTTGCGCGAAGACAGAGGCATTGGAGATAGGGAATTAGGGCGGCTAGTACATGTTAAAGTTTCGGGCTGAAAAATAGTAACAGTCCACCTTTGCTAGTGGCAGTCCGAAGACTTCCATGAATTTGAAGTGAATTTAATTTTTAAGGTCTTTAGGCAACTTTGGCTCAGGAAACGAGCGATGTTTGTTATTACTGCTCAACTTTATTTCTTTTAATATATATAACGATGAAGTGCAGTAAGTGAAGGCCTATAACGATGAAGTGCAGAACAACCAACGTCCCTTCTGCATTATCAACAAACCGGATACCCCAGTATCCTTACACACCGAGTCTCACAACACCAATTTTGACCTATCTTTTCTGTTGCTATAATACACATTTTACCCTCCACGACCAGCACAACACGCCGTCTGTGAGAGGGCGCCTTTATTCATGGTTTGAACGCAAAAATGAATCCTGGCCTTAACCTTCAATAACTCTAAACTTCCCGTTTGCTCCGCATTTTCAACACTTTTCCTTCCACAATTCCAACCAGAACTCACACGCTGTACAGTTGGCAATTGTTCCAGACTCCTGAAATCCACGCCCTATATAGCAGCCAATTGTTCTCCAAAACTTGATGCGTCGTCCGCTACGTGGTGCCACTGTCGTCGTCTTAGTCTTTTATTCAATCTGCATGTGTTCGTCTTTCCTTCTACAAGCAAGAATATGGTCGTATAATACCGAAATATCGCGAAAAGCAGTGTGTATATTGTGTACGTGTGTGTGATCTCTCCTGGAAAACATATAAACTGTAAGTAAATTCCTTACTTTTTATCATAAATTTACCTTAAATTGCCCTTTCGACTTTCATATATAATGAACCGCCCCGCTGGTCTAGTGACTAGCGTTGCTGACTACGGATTGTGGGGTCCCGGGTTCGATTCCCGGCACTGCCAAGGATTTTTTTCCCAGGCGTTTGGAACGGTGCCCACCCAGCATCGTGATGCAATTGGGGAGTTGCTATGAATAAAAGATAGTGGCGATCACAGTGAGAGGTTCGGCTCTCCTCTCCCAACCGGTTTGGTCAGCGAGCGAGCAGTAGACCAACTACTCCCTCCGAGGAGAGGCCTCATCGAACAGTGACTGTGATTTATTATTTATTTATATACAAGTATAATGCAGGAAGAATATTTATATTCAAAATTCAGAATTAGCAGCAAGAAATCCAACTGAATGTTCTTTTCATGTCTTTCATATTTCATATTGTTTATTTTCATTATTTTTGAAGAAGTGCTTATAATTATTCATTTCAAAGTGCCTGTGATGTTTTTCATACATTATTTTTCTTCTGGAAGTATACACTGAAATGCCACAATTCATGTGATATCCACCCACTAACAGGTTGGGGCGACCCTCCCGGAGGACAACTACCCGATGATGGCCGGAGTCCACAAGTAAACGGAAGTGCTCTGCGGGAATGCAATCTGCACAGAACTCCGCAAATCGTAGGTAGTGGATCCACAGCTCCAAAAGATCTCTCCACAGTATTCCTCAGGTACTCCACAGGGTTCATATCCGGAGACCAAGGTGCACAGTCTGTGGTACTACAGTGACTACAATGCTCTATCAACCACGTACGGAGAGCCACGAATCGATGACATGGCGCATTGTATTACTAGAACACTCTATCTCCTCGGAACGGGCGTATGCCATAGGGCTGTGTCCACACTCTTCATTTAATCTTAACTATCTCTGTTTTGACATTTGAAGTTCATGGATGGATGCAGACACTCTCTAAAAACCGAAGCAAAGTGAGAAACTGTCAAAAACGTTCCTAAGCGTATGAGAAGTCCCATCTCATTCCAGCTGAACATTCCCTACACCAACAGGAACCCCACTAGCCTAAAAGGTGATATGCTGGGTCTAAAGCTTCATGAGGTCTGCACCACAACCAAATTCCTTTATTAGCACGGAACAACTGGTAACGGGATTCAACAGATCATACCACCAGTGAAAGTCCCCAAGGCTAGTTTCGGTATCCAAGAACCCAGAACAAGGGCATAGTTCTGTGCCGTCGTGTTACTCTATCCACAGCAGTTTTTAAAAAGCTGTATTGTCTTGGTGAATGTTTGTCATTCCTCCCTGGTTGAAGGTAGTTGTAATTTTTGCGCACTGTTGCTTCTGTGTTAGTAACAACGATAAGAAACAGAAATCGCTGTCCCACGTGATTTCAAATTCCTTCGGTACCCACTGCGCTGCACATGGTGACTGGTGATGCTCAATATGATGTACTCACCTCTTTCCCTCCGAGCCGAGACAGGGTGTCCGATTCATCGAATCTATTTTTTGTGCTGAAAAGATGGTTGTGACGTAGCACCTTTTCGAGAGCAAGCAGAGACAAGAGACTCAAACTTGCGATGCTTTCGCAGTGCGTATCTTATTCGTCGAAAACCTACAATCATGATTTCCAAAGTACGGTCAACTCGACTGATTATGATCATCATGAATACCTGTGTTACATGCCTCCCAAGATTATCACCTACGTCTAGAGTTTGGTATAGGACAATTCGATTACAGGAAAGTAGCAGAATGTTTGAGTAACAGCCACGTATATTCCATGAATTATGGCATGTGAGTGTGCAATGGCTTCAGAGTTTATGACGTAATAGTAATATAGACACAATGTATTTCAATATAATGTGAATGTTATGTGTATCTATTCTTTGTAATGTTATACACTGTCTTGCATTTCATTATTGGTTGCCTACGGTTAGCTTATCGAGTTCATTAAATGTATCCTATTTCTGTAAAACTTTCGCGTAGTTAATAGTAAGATTAATCGAAAACAAGTATTTTTACTGTAATTTCACATAAGTAAATGTGTTTATTAAATGCTAGTTTCAACCATTAAGGTTACCTACCTACTGGCTTATCTTCAGGCTTGATATGCATGCCGCTATGCTGCTTGGATTACAAAGTAGGTGCTCATTGTATGGAGCGGTGTACTGAGGAGAAACGCATTAAATAACCAGGTTATATTAAAAGGCTGTATGTTTTTACTGACAGATGGGCTATTCACGGCGCGAAGGAAATTTCGGAATATATTTCTATGAACATCACGTATTGTATACTCACGAGAACTTATATAATTTGTCCAATTATTGCTTACAATAAGTATTTCCAAAAACAACTATTGTAACAAATGAACGATACATCTTCCGTAACAGACAGAAGGACCCTAAGCTATCAAAAAAGAAACCATTAACTTGAGCCTTTTTAGCAATTACCAACTTCGGCCCAGATTAAAGGAGTGCAACGCTTTGTTTCTAAATCTACGAACATTCATACCCCAGATGGGATTCGAACCCGCAACCTCGTGAACGGACAGGACCTATGCATAAACAGAAACTAAACTATTCTATTATCCTGAGATACTTAACGGATACATCTTCGGCAATGCAACTTAATTTGGCTTTTGAAATAAAACAATATTTTTACATAATATGTAATACATTTCCAATTTGAAAAGAGAACCATTTTTGCATAGCCTAATAAATTTATACGTAAACGAAGTATACAGATTTTAATCATAATACTCTTCCCTTAAGGAGAAGACCCAAGACATGGTGCAGTTACCACTCATATTAACTTCATCTGTCTTATTCTTTCGTTCGTACCAATAAATTACATTTTCTTAACAGAATCACATGCAGATCGTTCATCCTCCGGCAAAGGGAGAAGAAGACAACCGTAAAATACAACCCCGCAACACCGATATGTTAATTATCTATATACACAACCTCTCATATGAATAAATAAATTAAAAAAGCTCTCTTTAAGTTTTATATATATAACTTAACATCACACGATTACGAGTCATTGTACAAACCTTTTCAAAGAGAAATTTCTCATGGTATAAAAGCGGAAAGTACGGAGATAAAGTTTTTGTTTTCGCTTCAGAATCCAGCAGATATATTTTCAACAAGATTCCACCTTTTTGGGACAGATACGACCCGGGACTGGTTACCTGAAACATTAACATAAGATCGAATTAGTTATGATGGAAATAACTGTTCTAATTCTTCACTAAAGTCACACATACATTTGGCCAAATAATAATGCATATATAAAATGACAAGGTTAAAGCATTCTTACACAAACAGCATGTCATGTAGTAACCACTTCACTGTTTTAAATATATCTATCGCTTGTTCAGAACAAGAATGCTATAACACGAAATTATTTTGAGTTTTTGAGTTAAGTGCAGTAATAGGCTTCAAATTGCATATATATGCATAGAAAACAAAAACGTCGTATTTGTAGTTCGAATCCCATATGGGGTGGCTGGACTACCAGCAGGCACCTCCCCAGGTGGAAGGTAGAGGAATGCCCCTCAGATATGGCGAGCACTGCTGTCTTGCAGTTAATAGAGGGATCTACAAACGCTACAAACCCTGACAAAAATAACCTAGTCCTCCAGACTGGACTTTGGGCATGAGGAATAACCCCACACCGGAAAAGAGAAGTTGTTACGAAAGCCGGAATGGTAGAAATGATGGAAAACGATTTAGTCAAACATTAAGGGATAAAGATTTGGTAATGGCTACACGGAATGCTGAAACCAGGAAAAGTGAGAGAAATTGCTGATGAAATGTTTTATTATAAAACTGATATGATGACACTCCACGAGATTAGCCGTCAGCTGTTTGATATTCTTGTCTTGCTATTATATGAAGGGTGTGAGGCAAGAACATGGTAACCCACAATGTTAAACTTGTAAGAATTTCGATTTTTACTGCTGCACAAGTCATTTTCATTGGCTGAAAGCTGATTTTTCACGTAAAGCTATATATAAAGGCTTAAAATAATTGAACCAAATCAAAATAACGAATTTCTATTTTTCATGCTGCTGTGTGGGTTACCATGTTTTATTATTTATACCATAATATTCGCTACCTAAGTCACTCAAGAATAAATCTTTTCACTGAACTCGCTGTAAGAAATGTTTAATTTACAAATTCTTTTCCTTTTTAGTGGCAAGCTGGTATACTGCTCCTCGTTTCCCGCCATCTTAATTGTTGGTTACCATCTTATGAATCCCAAAATGTTACAATAGGCTTACCGTATGTAAATATTGCTGCCATCTCTGGAGCACAATTTGAAGTCGGACAACATTAAACGACGCGGTATGATTCCTTTCCATCGGGTGCTGAATAACTCAAAAAATAAACATTTGTGGGTTACCATGTTTTTGCCTCACACCCTTCATATCTTTAAGTTTGTCAGTATCCCACTGTTTCCTTTGTGTTTTTTCAAAACTCTCTAGCTTTGCTGTTCTCTTCCTAACAATCTGCTTTGGCTAAGTAGTGGTCAGAATCACAGTTCGATCCTCGGCAACATCTAATATCCATCACTGATGATGCATGCTTTACTGCCGTTAATATATGGCTATTTGATTGACTTCTGTTCCTGATACCTTGAGGAATTATTGACGGCATAAAACTTTGAGATATAGAACAAGTTGCAAAAAAAACCGCATGTCTCTATTTCACATAGTTTACGCACTATGGGTCATTGTAACGATAGCAGGAATTTGTGGACACCCTCTATTTTAAAATATTACACAACATTCGTGAAACAAAATGCACCACCCAGTTTATTTCAAGCCTGAAAGCATTATGGATTGTCTGCAATCGACAGCTTACTATAGTCAGAAGAGTGCGATTGTTTGGAATGACAGACTGAAAGTCAACGAAATTTCATATTTATTAGGACCATCCATTAAATTCTAAACAAATTTTATTAGATTTTCTCCACCCACAGGCGCCCCCCCATCCCTCCGCTAAGAGAAAATGCTTCATTTTCTTTTATTTATAGCACTATTTCAACAATTCATCTCAGAAAAAACTTTCGATTTATTTTCGGACAAGTTTACTTTAACTAAAAATTAAATATAGTGTCATTTCATGATAACATGTAGTAATGACGAAATTATGAGAAAATTCTACTGAAAAAAAAAAACCTCTTCCCTGGTCCATTACACCTGCACCCCCCACCCCAATTTTATCTCTTCTTCACACGAATCCTAGATCTACCACTGTATCCTCCTAATGCAGTATTGATCTCTGTTCATAAATCAAGACTACATTTGTACGGCCGGGAAAAACTGAAGTTAAATATTATCTATTTACTTCTCCCTTTCTTAGTATTCCGGCACCTGACAAAAAATATCCCCTTTCTCCTTTTGGGAAATTTTATTTAGAGACTCATCGAAACCCACACGATATTCGTAACTATTTGACTCATTAAGTAACTGCTTATACAATTATGAACCAAGACCATGCACTCACAGGCCAGTTTTATTCCATGGAATAGCATTTTTGAGTCCAGTTCACTATCAGGAACCATGAGGTGAAAAACACTGTCGGCTGCACTATGAAAAGAAGTAGGCCATGTTGTGTAACACAATACAATACACATATTATTTCAGCTTTCGTAAAATTTTCTGACAAAAGAAACTATTTCAATGCACCCCCGCATGAATTCTCGATGATTCCACATTCGTAGAACTGATATAATTACCATTTGTATTTGGAGAACCAGGTAATGTATTTTCGACAACTGATATGGGTGACGATTCTACTACACACGTGCAAGACAACACTCGAAGCGTTGTTCCAACAAGCATATCGCTGCAGTCGACATAGCAAGCTAGAGAGTGTGCAATTCCAAGATGAACTACATTCCATGATTTTGGTGCACGTTACAACACCAGCTAGAAAACAGCCACAGACGAAGGATAAGATCAGAGTATACGAGGAAAGATATAAACCATTTCCACAATTGCACAAAGCTGTCGACGTCTAGAAAATCTTAATTACTATATTGTTTTAATTGCTAACTATACTATAATATGAACTTGATCATCCGTGTTTACCGGTATATCAAAAGTATTCAAAATGTATCAAATCAACTCCAATTTCAAAACATGGAAACATTTCCAGAGTTGGAAAATTAAAACTAAGTAGTTATAACATTATTTCATACCTCATCTATGCCAATCTATAATATCCACATCTAACTCTTTACATACCTAACATTCACGGTTAGACTAAATTTCTCAGATGTAAAATTTAGGTTAACTAAAATTATAATTAAATAAAGTAATAATAATATCAATGTCATAAGTGTAATATTATACAAACCCTCCAAACCACGCCAAAACTCGTCGAAGTACGTCTGAACATGCTAAATGAAGCAGAAAAGCAACAATTTGCATGTAAGTAAAAAAGTTATTAGTAAAAAATTTATAACAATGATTTACTTGAAGTGCTCATGGAGTTAAACTCTCTCAACAATTCAACACATTACCACTGCAAATAATTCACGGTTTCCACGGAAATTATTCCTGTTTTTCCAATCAGCGTTGAAATTTTATTAACACTCAACAGACGTCATTTTTGTATGCGAGATAGAAAAATTGCTAATGTGAAACCGAAAAGGCGAGTTTCTCCACCGCTCACCACTATCGAACAGTGTCAATCGGGGCAAGAACCGACTGGACGGATCCTGTGGAAGAAGTCCTCAAACTCGCTGGTCGCCAACCAAGTGCCTCTTCCATCCACCAGTAACTACAGACGAGTACCTGATAAACACGAGTGGGAGTTCAGACAGGAGATTTCTATTGGAAAAATGGAGCTGGTCATTTTGCAAGACGAGGTCGAACTTCAGAATATTAAATTCAAAAGAAAGCCTCTTCGAAAGATGCCAATTAAATTGACGGCTCCTCCTAAAAGCGCAAAAGAGATGCTAACCATCAAAAGCGACTTGGAAGAATGTTTGTACCAACTGGCAACGCAAAGAACTCATCGGAGATTTGTATGATTATTTAACCGCTGGCACGAATTTAGATGAAAGACACAGCAACAAGGACGATGAAGTTGATTGAGACTATCAAAGAAACAAGCATGAGGAGTACCTGTGTGATTGGAATGGTAGCTGGAGCGAGATAAGTTCTCCGTAAACCTGTGCAAATGTGACAGGGTCCCTGGTGTGAGATAACTTCTCCGCAAACCCGTGCAAATGTAATGGTCCTCCTGATGTATATGTTTTTCTTTGATAGTGTCAGACTCTTGGTCACTTTTGCTCTTTCATCTAAATGCTCGTTTATGCCATTATAATTAACAGACTGGTATGAGTTCTTCGTAGTTCCTTTCAGTGTGTCCAAACATATTTCCATCTCTCTTTTGTCAGAATATAATAACCAAACTAAATAATTTAAGTGAAGAACTAAGAGCGAATACATCGTTTTAAACAAAAGTCCACGTCGAGCCTTGTTTGTGAGGAACAGAAAATAAGAAGAAACTTGTTTATGGTAGGATTATGAAAATGATGGATTCTTACGTTGAATCAATAATGATATTTTGAATATCATCGTTCAGGAAAAATTGATGTTTGTATAACTGTGTTTTTAAAAGTGCACACAGCGACTAATATATTTGTTTGTACATAAAATATGCTTTACTTATACGGAAACAAGCAAATAGAGTGTGCTATACCTAACCTAGCTTTGTGCCTTGTGGGACATCTTGATATTCTGCCTTAGTAATTTTGTATCGTAAGTTTGAACAGGGAAATATCAGAGATATGCTTAGCGCACTGATCCAGTATACACACGTTAATGATTGGATAAGGGTATATTGATCCTAATTGAATTGAATATTAAGGTCAATGTGTTCTGCATGCGTAGTTATTGTGAATTTGGTCTTATGCATGTTTGGAAGAATTCTCGGCACCTGTTATCATGAGTAATAAAGCACTATTAATTGAGTGTGTGTCTGGCGTCATGACTGACAATTGTGTAGTAAAATCAGTAGTTAGTACACCTGTTATATGATTTAGTCTTGTCCAAAATAAAAGCAATAGATAACTAAACATCTAACATCTTTTTTCTTTAACACCTTTCGTTGTGTTTTAGAAGGATCAGTTAATTTCACTGGTAGCTGCCGGAAGAGACTTTTGTGAATTCTGTTTGAAGTTTTACCTTTTCTTCAACAATGCCTTCTTCAAATTCACTATAATGCAAATTTCGTACTACGTAATCTGTCTTTTATAGCAGCAATCTGGTTCCTTAATTCTATTTCCTCTTCATCAGGTCTTCTAATGAAATTACTGGAACATAGTAGAGAATATTCACCGGGGTTTGGCGACTTTGTGGATTCTTTCTACTCGATTCTTCCAGAAGGTTGATGCACAACAAATCGGCTCTTCTAAGAGCCCCTTTTCGAAAGGCAAGCAATCGGCTCTCTTCAGAGCCACCTGATTTGCTCCAAAAGGTGTATAAACGGTCTTTCTCAAGATCTCCGGAACCTTTCAAAAGGGAAAGAAACTGGCTCTTCTCAGGGGCCACTATAACATTTTGAATCATTACAAGGTCGTCAATAGGTTTTATTAAAGTTGTTCAAATTATCTTAAATAAATTGGAATCTGAATCCCATTTCAATTTCAAGGATAAAAAAGGCACCAAGAAGGTGACACGGCTCCTGAAGACTCATCCGTAATTGATACTGTCAGTGAATACCACAGGAAAAAATATTACACTATTGTAGATGCAGCTGTGAACTGATCTGAGCCAAGATTTGACCAGGCAGATCTACATTGTATGCAGCAACAGGAAACTACACCGATCTCAAGTGTAATAGGAAAAAAAGTAGGCAGATATACTGCGAGTTTATCCAGAAATTGATGTACCACCTTTGTCATTAAATTGAAGATATTCTTAAGAAGAAGAATGTATCTTGCTGGTGATATATTCAATATGTTTCGACAGATAGTGCCGGAGGTTCGGGCAATGTTAAGGAACATTGAAAACATGCTTTTTCTTTTGATACTGATGCAAACTTGATCATGTGAAGCTGAACGTAATTTCAGTTCTCTGCAACGTCTCAAAACATTCCTAAAGGACAGCATGACACATAAGAGAAAGAATAATGTTATGGTTTGTCATGTACATCCATCAGGATTTACTTGCCATACTCAACCTGGATGAGTTAGCAGCCAGTGATCGTCTCAGAACAATCTTCGGGCCAGTCAACTTAAAAGTAAGTAAAGATGAATAGTTTTTTTTTTTTGTTTGTTTGTTTGTTTTTTTCATTTGAAGAATTGTAATTGTAACTGCAAGTATAATTTTCAATATATTTGGTTAATACTAACGTTATCCATAGACTGATCTGAGTATTTTAGCTTCAATAAATTAACATCTAGTTTGAAATCCATGCATAATGTGACTTACAGTTAGTCTAAGCCATGACGTACTCGCAGGCTTTTTAAGGAACAACGACACATTGTTCAACACGTTTGTTTCACATGTAAATAATAATAATAAAGAAACGAGGCTTTCAATATTTGTTAGTATCTGCACAATATAAACAATCCTAAAGTTGACTTTTAGTTTATGAAATACGTTATTTTCGCTTTAAAATGTATTATTTTAGTAAGATTCGGTTTGTTGTTACTGTTTAACTTTTAGACAAGTACATAATTCGAACAAATCTATCTTGGCAATGTGGTAACTTACCGATGACATACCCAGTCTTTAAGACTTGCTAAAAAAAATGATTTCACCTACTAACATCAGCCGGTGGGTGGTCGAGCGGTCTGCGGAGGTAGGCCATCGGCTCGAAGGTCC
>JAGDQP010030458.1:0-22602 GCA_022664845.1 Lepisma saccharinum | reverse complement strand
CATTTGTACATCTGAACTAACTTGTTCGACTATTGTTGATAATTCAATTGCTCTCTCAAATGTTAGCTTAGATTCCGATAATAAGCGTTTCCTAATGTTATCGTCATGCAACCCCAGGACCAACTGATCTCTTAACATGGTGTTGAGAAAAGTACCATACTCACAACGCATGGCCTGCTTTTTTAATCTGGCCACAAATTGTTGTATCGTCTCATAATCGAACTGCAGTAATTTGTGAATTTTGTAACGCTCGATTATTTCGGCATGTTTCGTACTAACCAAGTCTAACAATTTGTCCTTGACTTGAGCTAACTTGAGGTCACTCAGTGCATCTGGCCAACAAGCAGACTTTAAGCTCTCATATGCTTTAGCACCAATGAAAGTGAAAAGCAGACTTAGCTTTTTGCCGTCTTCAACTTTTTGAGCTGAACAAAAATACTCAAACCTCTCTAAGTAGCTTTCTATATTTGGATCTTCCACATCTAAAACTTCGAAATTCAAATTAGCCATAATGTTCGTTTCCAGACTGCGCCACTGCTGAATGTAGAATAATTTACTTATCTGGGCTAATCAAACTGTGTAGACGTTAAAGTATGTTAGTACCAGTAAAACACATGCAGGTTAATCGTCACATATATTGAACACATAAGCTTGTACATGCTAACATCTCATACGAAATAGTAAACCAATTCAGTACACTTCAACCTCATATAATAAAGAACCACCATATTAATATCATAGCATGCACTACTAATCGTAAACGTCTTAGTTAAACTATATATGTCCGCCACTATAAACCAGAATCACATATTGATTAAGCCAACAATCTAAGTAGCCATCTAATAAACAAAAGGAAGAAGGTAGAACACCTGTAAAAGAGATTACACAGAATATTTACAAATATACTTTCCTGTCAGATCCATGTTTATAAAATATACCGCGGACAACAACACTCCTTCGCTGCAGACTATATCATTAAGAAGCTACGTGTGTGTCAGGAAACGTATGAAGTAATGTCTTACCCCAAAGGTGGGGATAGATACCCACTACCTAAATATATTGCATCAAATAAGACTATCTTCGTTGCTTCCTGGTTAGACACTCGTTTCTTTGAACTCTTTTTCTTAAATGGAATAATCATATATAGAGATTTATAATTGGTAGTTTGAATACATATTCAACAGAATTTGAATGACATTCATGGCTTTTATGTACCTATGTATCAGGTCGGAAAAAAGTGGGATCAACGTGTAAAAAAGGAGTCGGACAGGGCCTAGTTTCGAAGGTACCATCCCAGAATTTACATTGTGTGCATAAGAATAACCGTGGATAAATCTCATTAAAGATAAATGCTGCGAGGATCGAAACAGGACTTGACAAACACGAAGCCAACACTCTACTAAGTAAGCTACGGCTAGTCAGCACATGTTTAATAGAATGTATGCTATACGTTAAAGGATTATATTTTATTCCACACAAAACGTAAGGTCATTCCTGCACTTAAATTTTGTGTATATTCCATTATTCGTAAGGCGAGAAATTTGCGCCTTCAAGCAGATGTCGTCCAGTTGAAGCCATAGCAAATATATCCATACTATTGATCATGAAATTTTACATTTAGTTTCAATACTATTGTTAATTATCTTAATATATCTTAATATATATTACATATCTTAATTATGCAATGTTAAGGATCTTCCCCCAAAAGTGTAGCATCTTACAGATGTGTTGAGTAACATGCTTATTTTGATATGTCAGTTTAAAGGCCCATATATCCGTTGTGTATATATTTAGTTTGGCTATATTATTATTTGGGATATTCTTCCAGTCAGACAGTGACTAATCTTTGAAGCAATGGATCATTAAGAATGATCCATATGCTTTAAAAACGTTTCATTTGAAATACGCATAAGCAACACACAAAAATATACAGGTCTGATAAAATTAACTGATAATTTTATCCTCACTGCTAAATTGGATTGCAACTGTTGGCTTTCAGATTAATTTTTTGGCTTTAAACACTTGACAATCTACTTTGAAATTGAGTACAATCATTTTATCCATATCGATTTGAATTGATGAAGTGACATGCTTTTACATTGACGGTTGCATCTCTGCAGAGAAAAAGCAAGCTCAAATATATCCAGCTATATTTGCAGTGCTAAAGTGTATTGTTAATATTTATAGTGATCGTAATCATAATTGTGCTACGGTAACGATACCCTTGTGTTAAGTCGCCTATATCTGGTATTGTTGTATAGTTGTGATTCATAAGCAATTATAGATAAATTTTGCATTGCTGGGAAAATTCAGATAGGACAATATTCCTTCATAACTTACAAGTTTGACCATATATTTATTGCTGTTCTCATAATACTGTAAGTTTGTTGGTTGCGTATGTACAGGAAATAAAAGAAATATAGTTATATAACAATACAGTTACCTAGGACACTGTGTGATTGAAAGCCACGCTGTTTGTTCGAATCGAAAGAAATTAGAAAAATGTAGCTAAGAATGACGAAGAATTTGTTATAGCCTCATGTTATTTATGTCATGGGAACTATAAATACGAAGAATAAATATATTGTACAATTGTAAGTAGTTTTATTAAGTTTCGCAATGCTTAGTAATGTTTTCCTAATGTATATAAACGATGTTCAATAGATGGCCATAACGTACATAATTTTTCTTAAGACCAGACTGTAAAAATAGTGACAATTCTGGAATCTGACCAACGATTACTGCTAATGATTTATACCTATTGCTTTATCCTCGAATGTAAAGGAAGACATTTGAGTCAGAATGAATTTGCTAAATCGTACACTGCCAAGGCGTATAATATGAAAGTTGTATACTAATAGTGAAACAAGTCACATTCAACGACCGCACCCATAGCAGTCGAAAATATGACACGCATTACCACGACAAAGCGTAATTCCGCAATTGGCATGGTCAACATCTCCTACCGACATATCAAAGAAGCTCCCTATAACCTCATATGCCTTCTCGCCACCATCTATACCTTCACACTTCGTACCGGTTACATACCGAACGAGTGGAAAACCTCAAAAACATGTTCTTGAAATCCCACAAACCTCTAGATGACGTCTCTTCTTATCGTCCAATTCAGTTGATTCCTGCCTTCATCATAATTCTTGTCCATCATCTACATATTCAACTGAACTACCATAATCTTATTTCTTCTACCCAAGCATGTTCCGTCCCGGATATAGTACTAACGACCAACTCCTTAGGCTCACAACTCTCATCAGACACCACTATAAAAATCTCCAACCATTATGTCTGGTCTAATTTTATCTCAAAACGGCCTTCGACAAAGTTTGACATGAAGCTCTCATACATAAACTCCTTTCTTTGTGACTGTTTATCGCCTTCCTTTGCTTCATTTTTAATTTCCTCACAAAAGGACTTAATTACATAAATTCAATCCTGTCACATCCCATTTTCCTACATTCTCGAGATCTCCAAGGTTCTTCCCACTCACCACTTTTCTACGTTCTGTTTATCACTGATTTTCCACTACTTTCTCCAAACATTCAACTGTTTCAATACACGGATGATACAGACTTTCTTGCCCATGCATGAATCATCTAACAGATCAACATTTCTAGGAATGAAGGTATGCAACGTTTCACAGACTGGTGTGATAAATAGCGATTCAAAGTAAACTGTCCTCTAGAATAAAGATGTATTTGTTCCGGTCGATAATTAAAATAATAATCACATGGGAATCAATTATTAAACTCTGCAACAAATATTACACTTCTACTAATAATTGCACCATATATTATTAGATTTACCTTCCTACTTTGAGAGGACAGAATTTGAAACTCTTTATAACAGTTCAAGACTAGTAGCGCTCAACGAATTTATGAAAAATTTACAGAGTAAATATTTTTAAAAGGCGGAAAATAACAAATTTCTATTAGCGAATATTGACAAAAACAAACTTGACAACCCAAAATTCCATACAATAACATAGCAAGAACAACTTCAAATACGGAATACCTGAAAAGTAACTAACGAAAAAAAGTGAAAATATAATAACTAATGAACGATTGTAACTTGGCCATGTCATGTCCCAGTACTGTGATTCGCTCGAAGGGAAACTCATTACTAATTAGATACAATTTTGTATGGGGCTCTAATATTTGTCCGGTGTGCTTAAATCGATCCAGTGCAAAAATCTATATCAGGTATACCGAATTTCCCTTCAAAGAGAGATGCTGAACTATCTACATTTATTGTATAGATTTTACAATTCTTCAACAAATTACGATACAATTTTCGAAGAACATTAGGAAATCTGTAGAGGAAGTATATTCCATTTGCTAAGAAATGTTTGGTAAGAAATGTGAGGTTTGGAGTGGAAGAAAGATGGACAGAATAGAATAGCAATTTGTGAAGATACGTCGGCGAAGAACTGCAGTATTTTCTGTATGTCGATATACAAAGAGTTGAATAAACGTTGTTTTTTTTATCAAACATCTTTTATTAGCAATGTATGTAACATTGTTTGTATTTCATCTTTCTTTTGTTTAATAGCGCATATTCAAATTATCTTCGCTATTATTGTTTTAGATCCGCGTCGGAATTGTTGCTTTTTGATGCTCGTTTGCCTTATCTTTCGATGTCTATAAATAGACTGGTCGTCAAGCCATAATGTACGTACGTTTTGTTCTGTAAATCTTCTTGGTACTGAAGTACGGTAATCCATGATGTTCGTTCATAGATGTATTTATCAGGCTGATCTTATATTTATTACAAGTGTATATGAGTACCTAGTACGAATCGACATACATCATATCCGAGATCAAGTCTCTATTGTAATCAAGTAACTTGAGGGATAGTTACAGTCTTAAATGTGTGGGTGGGATATTCATCCTTATATTGCTTTGTGTTCATTCATAATCAATAATACATATATCGCTTTTCAGAGTCTGCTTATGTCTAGCATCTTTTACGTCAAGATAAATTTTATTCTACCGATGATATTTCCGTGCGATTACACATGACATAAGTCCATATATTTCACTATATAATTTATTGGAACAACAGTCAAACCACATTGTATTCCTAGCAAGCTCCGAAGCTCCATTCATTTGATGTACAAACGCTATTTGATATATAAAAAAATGGATAACTGATATATTCGCTCCCAAATTACCACGGCATTAATCTCTCTGACATCTTAAACGTTAATACAGACTTCCTATTATTTTCGCCATTACAAGCATAAAGACAATTCCAGTTTAAACAGATCTTCCATCAATGAAACGTTTGTCTTGCATGAGACCCCAAGCGTGAGAGACATTGGTTTCACCGCGGACTCTGTTTGTCACACCACAAGACCACCTCTACACCCAAGCAAGTTCATGCTCTGTATCAAGTGCACTATTTGCCGGACGGTTTATTACAAGCTGCTAACACCGGGGCCAAATCATCATTGTGGACCTGTACGCGCAACAGTTGGAACGTGTGTAACAGACACTGCAGCCCGAGCCAGCATTGGTGAAAGAGTCAGCAAGGCTGTACCGGAGAGAAAGGAATTAATTCCTTTCTCTCTAGTTGTACTGTTCGTTGCTTATTATGCAGACAGGAAGTGGCTCGGGTTGCCAGGGATACCATACAACGAGTTGCCTGGGAGACACTATGCCAGCCGCCACACTCTTCGGGCTTTGCGGCAACAGATTATCACCTCTTCTATTACCTGCACAATCATCTTCGTGGAAAATTCTTCGCTAATGAGGCAGTTTTGCGGCATGCCATCATGGCTTTCTTTGCGTTCAAGACTTCCCCCGCACACTTTTACCACAAGAGCATCACGCAGCCATAGTTGGTAAAAAGAGATGGATATTGAGGGGGATTACTTTGAAGACTAACGGTAAGGGACCTTTTATGTATACGTTTGTTTCTATGAAAATCCGCAAGACTCTTTGGTTATATTTTATTTAAAGTATTTAGATTAACGTTAATGTGTTTTACCTTGTTATTGATTTGCAGCTGAACTCATACTTTAGAACTAATGATTTTCAATTTGTTTATATATTTCTTAGCCTCATACACTCGTTGCGATGATAGTTTCTTTTATCTACTTGAATTTATGTAATGTTTTAAATGAATTCTTTTGTAAGGGTTTGATGCCAGAGCAACTACTGCCTGAACCTCGCTAGCTTAAATATATGCTTTTTCAATTCAATTTCATTCACACCTCAGTTGGTATAGCCTTAGGAATCGAAAGGTTCTGGTAACAATCCCATCTTGAGTGAGTTTTGTTTTCAGGATTTTTCTGTTACACCAGGTAAATGTCGTTTTCTACCTACAAACTAGGCCCTATTCTATTAACTTATAACATCCATTATTCTACTCTATCCCAACCTGAGCCCGATACACCTAAGAGCATTGAGAAATTCAAATGATTAAATATTAGTTGAAGTATGCAAGGTTATTGAAAACGAAAAACGCGAAGCACGGGCATACAAAAAGATGTGCTTCTCCAAAAATAACAGACATATCGCTCAAGCCAAATGACCTTAGTAAAAGAAAATTTTGAATGCATTGTACAAGAAATTGCTTCTGTATCAAAAGTGGGAAATTGGAAATGCAGTACTGACTAGACTGTAGGTAAAAAAAATACAATATCATGAGTAAACACCTATCTGTCGACTAACTTTCGTATTAATATTTTTTCTCTCGACAACTTATTCTAAAATATCTGTCTTATTTATTAGCATATTTTTGTGTCGTTCTACGTGTCATCTAGTGGATATTATTTGTAACTGAATCATTTACAAAGTATTTCACAAGCTGTATATTTTACGAAATACAAATCTCTCTATTCAATACCTCTAGTTTTCGGATTGCATTTAAAAGAGTACGGAACTAATAAAACCAACCGATTTAAGTTTTTGTCATGTTATTGGCGCCACTTTTACTGAAGGATTAGTTTAAACAGTCATTTCAGTTTTTGTTTGTGGGGTAAGATCATTTATTAAATACCTTATATGATATGCCCTTTGGGGCATCCCACCTGTTTCCAAGAGTAGTTTTTACTTCATACTCTGTATAAATGTAATTCACACACTAGATTTTCTCGCTGTTAATATGATGTAGGTAACGATAAGTAACACACGTATGTGATATAAGAAATAAGAAAATTTTAATTGTTAACTTTTTATAAGTATTACTTACAGCAGACGAAAAGCTCTTATGTATCAAGGGGTAACATCTAGGCTTTATTTTAGGAATCAATAGCAAGATCATTAAAATAATTTTTCTTAAACTCTTTCTGCTCCACAGCAAAATCATCGACGAAGCAAGTCGATCATCGGAAATTGATGACCGATGGTTGTTTTTCAGTGTTTAGAACATAAAATGAAATTATTTTTCGTTAGAGAGATTGCGATCGGCAATGTGCGAAGAACTCCTAATGACAAGAATAAATACAGAAGCCTTCTATACTGTAGACATTCCATATTGAGCTTAGTGTATTGAGGTGAACACCACTAAACCATCCCGATTTAAGTCCGGCTACAGGCAGAATTCTTACATCCGCTGACACTGAGATAGGCTAGTAGAAAGAAAAGACTCAGTAAATAGCTTTTCATCGAAATAGGAAAAGCAGCTTAGAGTCTTGTTGTGGGAAACAAACACTTCGCATTAACTCTACCAAATTACTGATGACATTCTACATGATGTCACAGACAAGGTACACATTTAGGTGTAAAAACACTTATACAGATCTTATACCATAACTTGAATAAAAATTTAATCTACATATCGAAATATGCAAAATGTAAGAACTATTTCTTCTACATTGAACCAACAAAACTGGGTAAACCAGAGGAAAGAGAAAATAGCATTGAACTTCCTTTAAAGAAAACAAAATGTTCAACTCTCACGGAAAGAATAGGAAAGCCTTATCAACAAAAATGTTTTTAAAAAGAGCAACAAAGGCGTTCCATAATGCCCCCTATAACTTTCCAGGAAAAAGGGAACTTGTTGTTGGACAAACGAACTTCAACCTCCAAAACACATTATAAGTAACTTTGATTCATCTTCGGAAGTAAAATGTTCTCATATCTAAATCAAAACTAGAACTTAAAGCTCCATTACAAATTAATAACAAGACAACATTTTAATCGACCTACACGTACTTAGTAATTCTGACACCTGAAACATCCGAAACATTAATCATGACTTCGTACTTAGCAAGCTTGTAACATTCAACTTCTCAGAAAAACTTCGCCAGTTAATAGCCTCCTATTTGTGTCACCGTAAACACCGTATTCGTTACAAAATCAGTACAACCGAGGAATATGTTGTAAATTCTGGTGTGACTCAAGGATCTAACCTTGGAGCTCTTTTGTTCTTATTATTTGTAAATGACTTGCCTGCTGTCATAACATCCTCCAAGAAACTTCTGTTTGCAGATGATTTAAAAATCTATTGTAGTATTTTCTCCGAATTGGACGCGGTCTCCTTACAAAATGATATGATTGCAGTCTCCAATTGGTGTAAAACAAACATGTTATTTTTAAATAATAAAAAATGTAGTGTAATGTCATATACGAGAAAAACAAACTATTTGAAATTCGAATACAAAGTTAATGACTCTCCACTAGTTCGAATAGATTCTATTACTGATCTTGGTGTAACCATTACGTCTAACCTGTCATTTGACATGCACATAAATCGCCTTGTTAGCGAAGCTTACCTTGGGTTTGTAATGAGGTTAACTATCGGTTTCTCGAATATTGATGTCTTAAAAATTTTATATACAGCGTGTGTTAGGTCAAAGTTAGAATACGCAGCAATAATATGGGATCCTAATACACAGAAGAACTCTCGGCAAATTAAATTATACAGTATAAATTTGTACGATTTTTGACATACAAAGAAACTGGAATATATCCTAAACTTGAAAAGTACTTAGGATTGGTAAATGAGTACAGGTTACAATCTCTTGAAAACAGAAGAGTTAATTTTCTCTTAACGTTCCTACACAAACTCTTACACAGTAAAATCTACTCAGAAAGCTTATTATCTGAATTAGGGCTGGATGTACCGCATAGAATAACTCGACCGCGTAATGCTGTCTTCCACCTTTCGACCCAAAGAACTAAAGCAATGGACATATCGCCTATTAGGAGAATGTGCTCATTATATAATTGTATACTTAAAGAATCCTGAGATTGATATATTTAACATAAATATGAGAGAATTCCATTCTTATATAAAATAATGAATACTTTATACAGAATTTGTTATTATGTAGCTCTAAATATGTATGTTACACCTATATATGTATGTAGAAAATGTATGTGTATATTGAACACCATAATTAGGCTATTAATCTATTGTGTTCAATAAATAAATAAATAAATGTCTAGGTGGTTCAGATTTGTTTACATGCGTTTCCTTCCCTAATACAGTTAAACAAAATTTTTCTCTTAAAATAATCCTGAGAGCAAACTACTATTTTTTTATTAAACCACCTGCCTGAAATGTAAAATATTTTTTACAAGTATCTTGAAAAAAAAAAGGCATGCCGATATGATATAATTTTTCAAAAATATTTTTGTTCTAAATTATCAAGGCCATTTCGATCAGAAATAGTGTTGAAGTTTGAATAGAATATTTTTTATCTTTGCACCAATTTTATTTAATAACGAATACATACTAATTTTTAAAGCAAACAATCTTGAAATTATGAACGGTCATTTTGAAGGTAAATGAGCGTTTCAAACCAAGGCGAAGTTTAGCATGCACTTTTAACCATTTGAAAAATTCGCTCTGGTCAGGTGACAAAAGGGAGTCTCACAAGATTCAATGTTTGATATGGATATCTTGAGTATCCCTTTATCTATCGCATTGAGCACCGACATTTTAGCGTTATCTCGCCCAATCAGATCTCGATGTATAACAACACGAGGGAAGTTTGTGAAGCGTCACATCAGATGGAGCAAGAAAAGAGAGAAGGTATTTGTTTCTAAAGCACGTGGTGCTATGGGTGTGACATGTGTCATAAGAGATTAGATGTGGAGGAGGAGTGGATTTGGAGGGAGAGAGGGTCAACATTTCAGAAAATAGAGAAAGTATTTGCTGGAGGCGCTTAAGGAAAATTGCTTCAGGCTTTTGCTTTACATAACAAACAAAACTTTTTAAGCTTATTATCAAATTTGATAATTTTGTGGAAGTCGCTTGAAAATTTTTAGGCTTGTTTAGGTGAAAATCTGCAATTCATCTTTCTCTTCGTGTTATGTTAATAACATTAATATATTTGAATAATAATGAATAATGTCTAACAATAATAATATTTTACGTGCAGTGAACAGCATTAAATAATAATAATAATAAGAAGAAGAATTAAAATTCGATTGATTTTTTGAACTGAGCTAGCACAAAGACGTAAGCCAGAATTTCATGGTTTTCTCTATAATATTTTCCCGAGGATTTTCACAATTTTGTAGCGGTGTCAGAATATCTAATCTTAGCATTTCTTGTAAGAGTACATTAGGTGAATTTTCGACGGTGTTTTAGAATCTTGGGGATGGTGGTGTACAGAGCTGAAACAGGGCAACCTTCGGCTACCTGGCTTGACTTGCACATAGGTGACCTTGCCCGAAACTTTACCTGAAACCCTATCTTTACCCAAATTGATAGGCTGACTATGACTCTGCGATCCAACGATCAAATCATGGCCCAATTGACCACTGGCTCAAACTTAACCCGGTGACTGTCTAGTTCGTGTAGTTTGAATATATCTGGTGTAGTAAAAAGTAATCCATTATTTTGCCAATAGATGGCTTCTGTGATCTGTATCTCGCGTTGTATAAGTCCGATCGGGTTCAACGAGATGGCGTTCAAATGATGAGATTGCGTACTACAAACACTGTTCAGATAGTTATGATGAGTTGACTCAGTGTTGTGTGAGCGCGCGTCAAAATGGACACTGGCAAAGAGAAAATACGCTATATTTTACAGTTTTTCTTCGATAAAGGCGAAAACGCAAGCCAGGCGGCTGCAAATGTGAATAGTAACAGATACTGATACTGTATACTGATACTGTAACAGCCAATCACGCGCAATTTTGGTGTCGTCGATTCCGTTCCGGTAATTTTGACGTCAAAGATGTACCACGCACTGGAAGGCCACGTGTCGAACATGTCGATAAAATCATGGACATTGTCGCGTCCGACCGTCATGTAAGCACTGTTTCGATTGCCCAAGAGCTAATCATTGCACAAAAACCGTGTGGAACCATTTGCATAAGGCTGGATACAAAAAGAAGCTTAATATATGGGTGCCACACGAGTTAACGCAAAAAATCTCATGGACCGAATTTCCATCTGCGAATCGCTGCTGAATCGCAACAAAAGCGACCCATTTCTGAAGCGGTTGGTGACAGGTGATGAAAAGTGGATCACTTACGACAACGTCACGCGAAAACGGTCGTGTTCGAAGCGCAGTGCGCCGGCGCCCAAGCCAGGAAGGTTTTGCTGTGTGTTTCGTGGGATTGGCAGGGAATTATCTACTATGAGCTGCTCCCCTACGGCCAAACCCTTAACTCCGAACTATACTCTCAACAATTGGACCGTCTGAAGGCAGCAATCGCCCAGAAGCGGCCAGCTTTGGCCAATAGGAGAGGCATTGTGTTCCCCCAGGACAACGCCAGGTCGATAGTGACTCGCCAGAAGCTCCGGGAGCTTGATTGGGAGGTTCTTATGCATCCACCTTATAGTCCGGACCTGGCACCGAGTGATTACCATCTGTTCCTGTCCATGGCGATCACGTTTGCTGGTGCAAAATTCGCGTCAAGAGAGGCTTGTGAACATCGACTGTCTCAATTTTTTGCCAATAGGGACAAGGGCTTCTATGAGAGAGGCATCATGATATTACCTTCCAAATGGCAACACGTTATCGAACAAAACGGCGCATATGTGACCTAAATCGGATCATTCTAACTATGGTAAGTCAAGCCTTCAATGTCATGCAAAAATAATGGATTACTTTTTACTACACCAGATATTAATATTGCAATATGTGAGATTCCTTGAGAAGTGAGCTTTTTTTATGGTTTTAAAATATTTTAATAATGTGATCTTATTTAATACTTCTAACACAAAATTGTATCACTAACCGAGTAGCTGTGTGGGCTAGAGTGCTAAACCAGCGTCTCGATGGTCGAGGGTTCGAATTCCAGCTGGGCATGGACGTTTGTGATTGTGAATTTTAACTAGAACGTAAAAGATGATCGTAACGGGCCAAAGTCAAATAGTTTCTAGAATGACCCATACAAATTAAAAAGTTAAAAAGAGACCAACATTTTATCACAATAGCTTTTCAGGATGGCAGTATTTGTACACTTATGACGGAATTTTTCACTTTGTAGGACCATGAGACTATTTCCATTATGCTATTACTATTATTAAGAAGTTTTCGGCTTCGTATATTTCGTGGTCTGAGGGGTAACACTGTCAGTCCCAGTCGTCTCTGAAAGAAACACTGTTCAAACACAAAAGGATATAATAAAAAATAATTAAATCTCTGGTTTACCTTCCGGGTGAACAGATTGAAATCGGGTCACCGGATCCCAAACATAGACCCGATGATTCGGTTTAAAACTTGACCTGATTGACTAGGTGACCCGTTTCAGCTCTGACACTGGCCTGCACTTTACAAAGAACAGCATTTATTGCGCAAGAATACAAACAAAAGAAAGACAAATATGAATTGGATCTATTTCTTGTCTTTAGACCTTGATGACTCAGGCCGGGATAGGGTGAGGAAACGGATGCGGGAAGTCAGAGTCAAATGTCATAGTACCATTCCGACATTCGCCTTATGTTACTGAGGAAAAAATCTGTAAAACATAACTCAGGATAATTGGATGCTGGGATTAAAACCAGGACCTTGCGAATGAGAAACCAACGCCTTACCAACTAAGTAAGGGCCACACGGTAAGAATAGGAATCCCCAATGGTTGTAACTAAACGATGGCTTTGAGTTTGTAAAGTCATGGGTTCGCACCTAGCGCCCATTCATCCTGACCGATAGTTCCCCTGCTGGGATGGTATCTTGAATAGCGCCAAGTCGGATTGCTTCCCAGACGTTCGCTCTCTTGCAATCAAAGGTTCCTGTGTGTCATAACACGTGGAACATAGGCGGTTCGGAGCCCACTTTAAATTGTGAACATTTATCCCATTATCTTCATGTGACGGAAAGGTACGATGTATAATCTTCCCCAGGACCTGGGGAAGGCCCCTGGGGATATTCCAAGTATATTCTTTTATTATGTCGAGAACAATTATTGTTTGGAGATTATTTTAAAAATATTCCCAAAATTCCAACCCACTATATCCTTTTAATATTCTAAAAGAACATCCTAGGAATATCCTTATTTGATCCCAAATATTCTGGGTCATACTGTGAATCTAAATCGGATATCCTTGGGATATAATGTGCTGTTTGGGACAATGCAAATGGTACATATGTAGTCAAAAGTAGTATAATTTATAAACATAATGTTTTCTATCGTTTAACAGTTCTACTATATTACCTTCTTCTTCTATCTTCAATATTTACAATAATGTTGTGTAATTTGATATTTAATACAGTATACCTCAGTTATAGCGACATAGGTTATAAGGATACCTTCCCTATAGCGTCAGATATGCTGTAGTATTAACATATTTCTCACAGTTTCACACACATCGGTTACATTGTCATTCTGTTATAACAACAAGATTTTTCAAGTCCCTTGGATGTAGTTATAACCGAGGGATACTCTTCACAATTCTTTACAACTTTGTTTTACACAAAAGTGGAAGCCGTGTTTTTAAATTTTGAAACAATTAAAGACTTTAATACTTCTTTCACTTCATAGGGTGTACACAATATAAGAAAATCAAAAATAACTACTAAAAGTACTCTTCAATTACTGGATGTTAAGGAACACGAGCATTTTCCCTCCATCGGAATCAAGTCCACTTTTGTCACTTTTTCTGTCACTTCTGATGTTCTCTTTTGAGGATTGTGCTCAGAGCCAGTCGGTATAGACACGCGCAGGCAAATTGCTCTCGCTCGCTCTGTCACTGACACACACCGGAAATATTAGGAGACCGAGTATTATTATATGGTGTTTTTAAAGGATGGGTTAACAGTTGCTTTGTATTTCCAAACCTCAGAAAATCAGCATTCTATCCTCCATTGGTCCAGGGCCATAGCCAGGCTTGAAGTTTTGGTCGGGCAGTCATGGTTTACGGTCGGGTTCTAAATAGTTTTAACAAGTAAGATTGAAAAATACATTTCGGTGTTTTAGCAGTTTAGAAAACATTTACAAATTATGTTCAAATATAATTATTATCAGATTTACTAATGCGACTATAAAATCTGTACATTGCAATTTTAAACTAAAGAGAATGATGGCCTGTACAGAACCGAATACCTTTTTATTTATGGTTCCTTTCATAAACAAATCGATGACACTTATTTTCAAATAATGATTTATTTCTCTCAATACAATCACGGAAACATAAAATATAAAAAATCCACAATTTATGTATTTACGTGTAAACCTAAAATCTCGGAAGACAATACATGATTGTCCAATAGAAAAAAAAACAGTTCATCAACTATTATCAGCACAATTGAAGCTTTCTATTCTTCCTATCATTGAATTTACGAAGAAAATAATCCAAGGCAACATTTTCGGTTCGCTTCTTTTCAAATGCTAAGTAGATTAAATTAACTAGGCGTCTGTGTGTCATTGATAACCTCTGTGGTCTGTTCAAGTTCGTAAAACATTGATTCACACATTGCTGTGCAGCATCCAAATGTGTTGACAAATGCAAGCAGTTCGTATGTGTTTTTTAAAGCAGCACGTTGTTTGAAAATTTCCCGAAAGATAGGGTCAATGCCTACAATGTTCTGCCTCAGTAGGTATCCCTTCACTAAAAGTTCTTCTTTGGACGGAAGGGAGATTCCTAGTCATGCCAAGTACTTCACTTTTTCAAGATCAAAGTTATTAACACTTCCAATTGCTTCTATCAGATCACTATTTTCATGAAATCTCGACTCTAACTCTAATGTCTAAGATTTCATAAAACATTATTTTAGAAAATTTCGTGAGGATTCGGAAGAATGCCCTGGAATAGTGTCAGTTATAACGAAATCATCCTTTGTTACATTCTTTCTCTGTCTGTTCATTGCAGGTTTAGGTTCTGAACCCCCTTTCTACGTCCAATAAAACATCCTTTTCTTTCAGCAAATATTGAAATTGCAATGGACAACGAAAGTTACAAATCTGCTTTTTGACAGACTGAATGATTATTATTGCATGTGTATTGCGACTCCGTAGAAATTTATTATGTTTAATAATGTTTTCATGAGTACTGCACACAAAACGAAATTCCCATGACGTCATCACTTGTTGCAATGCCACTTCCATTTAAGTTCTGTTTCCGACAATTTGTAATGCTTTCACTAAGTTACTGATTTTCTTTATTATTGTCTTGGTAACTGCAAAATGCCCCTGCCATCTGTGCTCCAAGAGTCTGACTATTTTCTTGCCTTCATATAGTTCAGCATTGAACTCATAAAGCATTGAACATTGATCAAAAAGTTACATATTTCACGCATTTCTGGAACTGACTTTACTATCACTAGATGCAACCGATGATTAAAACAGTGAACATAGGGAATATTTTATTAGGGAATAGATTCCAATGATATCATGCGAAACTGAAAGGTGTTTTTCGACATTCAAACAAATTAAAATATTGCTACGCTATTCAATGTCCGAAGTAAGGTTACCAGCATTAGCTATGCATTCCATAGAGAAAGACCTTATAATGGAAATACTAGGCTTAAATCAGAATGTTTTAGACAAGTTTGCACAAATAAAGGAGAGAAGAATGGATTTTGTGTTTCAGTGAGAAAAAAACATTGAAAAGGTTTATATAACTCTTAGCTTTTAATCGTTATTTGAACATGTTCTTCCAAAAAGGGACGCGAGTCACAAATCTGTAATTAGTTGATAGGCCAAGATAGTGTATTTAAGTTCTGTTTAGACAGGTTAACGTTTTAGTATTGTCAGTCACACAAATTTCTACACGAAAATTGTGACAAACAACCATATTATATTCTCAATATTATAGTTACGACGTAATGTTACTACGTATTTGAAGTTTTTCAACTAATTGACTAACATACCTTTATGTAATCTTTTCGCTTCTGTTTTTGTGTATACGTTACATAATTTATCTGTACGTTGATTGATTGTGACAGAGTACCTACCCAATCATATCTCACATAGTGAAAGTCCAGACCTTTAGCCAGGGAGGTTGAGCCCCTATAAATATTTCTTGCTCCAACACAAATATTTAATTTTATGTATATTTCGTAAGCCTTCTAAATTTTTCATGCTCCCCTAAACTTTGTGGCTGGAAGCGTCCCTCAGTGCAACACTCGGTGGAAATAAACACTGGCGTCTGAATGGCTTCAATATAGTAACATCGTTCCTTGTAGTTTTCTTTTATATACAGGTTACGTACTCGGAAGTAGATTAATAATTTGGAAAGAGCTATTTGTGGAATGAAACGAATTTTGACTGATGACTGAAGAATTTTGCAAACGTAGACATGGAGGAGAATGGAGGAAATCAGCATAGTATGAACTTATGTTATATACACTTGGTGTTTGGAGGATGTTTTAGAGAAAAAGAAGAATAGCAAAGAAATTGAATAAAGATGGAATTTATGGTATGGTTGAAAAGAGAGAGAAAGAGAGGGAGAAATGGTTGATTTAACACAGGTTACGAAATCATGAGAATCCAAATCCCGTGATGAAGATTTTAAGACCAATTCTTGCCAAAATGAAAAGTTTCCTGCAAACAAGAAAGTTGTATTGATTGTGATTTTTTTTATTGTATCTATGATTTTTGTCATGTTTATACACACCTTAGAAATTCGAATATTTTAACATCGAGATCGCCATTTTCGCATTTGAGGCATTTACACCGTTTTCTATTTCATTGTTCAATTACTTTCCACTATTTTCTATTTTATATTGAAGGCAGAATAGATATACTCTTGCTCTAAACCCCAAAAACATTTCTTTCTATAACTTCTTCCACGTTGACGCAAATTTCTCGTTTATTTGTCCACCAAAAAGTCAGTTCGCTGCCATTAATTCCCTGGATGGCGTTTACGATACCAACATTAGATAACCTCTGCTGAAATTTGTTTATGAGAATTTCAAGTACGTGAAGCACGGGCATACAAAACCCATGTGTGCTTCTGCAAAAATAAGCTTACAAAAATCTATAACAGAAGCAATCATTATGAAGGAGATGTGAATACATCAAATCGGAAATAAGTGTTATACTTCCTTCGGGAAATGAAATGATGGAGACAATATATCAATATCAATATTGAACCGTATTCATATGTAAGTCAATTGATAACAAAAGGATGCTAGTACCTTTTCTGGTAACTTGTTCTTTTCAAGCTTCTTGATTTTCCTTGATCTTAAAGAAACTATTCCTTAGCACATACTACCTACCATCTCATGTCCACATCAGTAACTAAAATTTCATTTAATATGGACACAAGGCCCCCATTTTTATATCTTTATAATTAAGGTCCTTTTAATTGACAAGAGAATTAAGTTTACATAGAAATTCATATTGAACAGTGTATTCCTGAAAATGTATTTATTAATAATGGTATTGAAACAAAATCTAAAAAAAAACATCTTTAAAGCAGGAAAATCTCGTCTAATGCCTTCCCAGGAGGCAACGTACCAAGAACAGAAGATACATTTCCTCGCTGAATTGCGATACTGAGGCGCTGGATTAGGAAGGTGGTCGAGCGAGCATCACCTGAAACGATCTGTATTCGCCGACCAACTTCTTTAATAAAATTAAGGCCTGCCGTGCCCCAAGTACCACTTGACTCAATTGCGATCGCAACAAAAATATACTGTGCAAGTAGATTGGAATATTTTCGATTTTTATCGGCCTCTCTACGAATAGCAGCACCACCCGCTTTCAAGGAAGAATAAGTAACATTGGAATTGGCGAATGTATCAGCGCAGGTGAAATCCCATAATAGAGGTCTTCCTCTTTTCCATGGAACTAGTGTCATTCCATCAGGTCTCTTACCGTCGGAGCGGCTACAGCCAGATGGTTCTCGTACCGATGGTACATTAGCAGAAACTAGAGCTCTGAGGATGACATCATTGACACTAGAATGACGCATGTGTCTACCAGCACTCCTGATACAGGAGAGACCGTGAAGGCCCCGTTGATCCACGAATGCTCCACAGGCCGGACAACGATGAGGTACACAGACGTCAGCTCCTAAACGTAAGGCAACAGCAACCCGAAAGCTTTCATTCGAAAGATGTAGGCCAAGAGGAGGAGAAGGCAAAGCTTGGAGCCAAGCACCGGACTCAGGTGAATACGCTGCTAGTAGCCTGGCTTTATCTTCAAGACAAGTAGCGGATTGTAGTAGCTGTGATTGTGTACGTTTGATGATAGGATCGTCCCAAGAAGACTGAGAGCTATTGGCATCCAAAAGAGGAGAACTTGATCCACTTAACGTAGACCATTTTGCTGAACAATCTTGAATAGAGGCGTCCGGGTCGAGGCAAAGGCCCAGTGGAAGGATCGACTCAACGAGACGACGAGAACCATGGAAAGACGCTAAAAAGGACGGAATCGCCAAATCCATGGCCCGACGAATGCCAAGTCCACCTGACCGAACGGGTAGGGTAGCCTGTAACCAAGCCTTGCCACTCAAAGAACAATTAAGGATCGATTCGAGGCCTGCCTGTAAAACACAATCGTAACTCTGTAATAAGGACTCTTCCCGCCAAGAAGGAGAACAACGTAAAAAGTACATTAATCGGGGGATGGAAAAGGAAGCACGAAGTAGATAGAATGCTGAATGTGCTGAAATCGATGATAAGCGGGAAAAGAAAAATTCAAGCTTAGAAATCTTCTCAATCAGTAGGCTGCGTAGGGCCTCGGTAGAGATGGCGGAGCCAAGTAGATATGCTGAATCAGAAGTCAAAAATCGTATTCCAGGAGCCAAGTCCAGGAATCTCGAATAAAGAGCATCGTTCTGGTCTTGCGGAACATTTAGAAAACTAACTTCACACTTCGAAAAATTCAGATGTAAGCCAATTTCTGAAGATGCATCCCGAATGTTAAGTAAGGTAGAAAGAACTAGGTCTGGATCGTCCGCGATAGTGCCATCATCTAAATACCATAAGTTTAATTCGGTTCTTATAGAATTGACAATAGATTGTAGTGTAATTGCAAAAAGAGCAGGACCGAGGGGATCACCCTGTTGGACTCCACGTTGAGATAAAATGATGTCATCACCCAGAAAGAGATCACTAGGTTGAGAATAACACTGAAAAACATAATGATAAATCAACGGGAAATCTTTTTGAATCACCTTCAACATGGCATCACGATTTAATTCGTTGAAAGCATTGCGAAAATCAAGCTTTACAACGGCTTTTGGACGAGGATGAGGAGATGAAAAGTAAATACGAGCGGCATGGACAGCAGCCTCGGCACCGTAAGGAACACATACTCCTAATTGGTGAGGGGATAGAAAAGTATTAACGGAATCACGAATTCGAAAACATATAATTTTTGCTGTCAAACGACGCCACACATTACCGATCGCAATGGGGCGAATTCCTCCACACTTCTTTCTTAAGGCGATCAAGGTGGCGCCAAAGAAAATTGGACGAACATCCATAGGTACTTCCCCAGAAGATATAATAGAAATAAAATCGCATAAAGAAGTAATGAGTTGATCTTTTAAGCCAACATCATTACACATCAAAAGATCTTTAACAATCGAAGGACGAAGACCATCCAATCCACCTGCGGATCCAGAAGGGAAAGAGTTTATAGCTTTTAAGAGTTCGGAGGCAGACACTCGAGACATTATGGAAGCAGAAGGAGGAGGATCCGGCAAAATGAAAGAATTAGATGGAGGTGGATGTTTTTTCTTTAAATCTTTCAAGATATTGGCGTCTGGTGCAACTACTATGTCGTCGGAGGTAAGTAAGCGAACCGCACCACGAATATCTCCATCAACAATCTTGTTTTCAACCATCTTGATGTTAAAGGAATCAGTAGATGAGCTCGTTTTCCGTCGTTTCGTTGAAGGGCAAGGAATTGCATCACGATGATTGTCGAGCCAACAACGAACTCCTTGCTTAACCCAAGTAGTGAGATTAGACACATGATCAGACTGTGGCGGTACGCGCAGAACAGCATAAGGAAAGAAGAAAATGTCTTTATAATTACATACTTTTCTTTACTTCACAATGGTTCCCGTGTCCTAAAACGTTGCAAATATAATTTAATCCATTTCCCGACATCATATAATAATGCAATTCTGCACAAGGACGTAAGCCGGGCGACAATACATTATTGCATTCCGACTTTAATATATTTTTATATTTAAAAGTACGTTCTACTAAGAACTTCTTTGTCCTAAAATAAATACTAGACCGGAACGATCTTAATTTTGACTGATTGCTAACATGTGGGTGACAGAACGTCAACTTACAATTTATACACTAAGGAAAAAATATTCGAGCACCGAAACAGTAAAAAAAAAGCGATAAACATCTTTTTAAAACACACTTTTCTTAAACAATTCGTACTGTAGTCCCACCGCAGGCCCACACCTGTAGTCTGGAATCGCAATTCCTGAAATAAAGACGAACGAACACAACGAATGACGGTCGCAACTCAGTCCAAACGTAGTGTCATAACGCAAAACGCAAATAATATATATTCACACAAATCATATGCTGGAGTCACTTCATATGTCAATGCAGAAATAACCTGAAATTCGATATATAGTTCTTTTCCCAAGTCATCACTTCTCAGCTGGCGAAAGAATCCTACCACTGGTCTACTGATTTATGAATCGATCTAATCTAATTAAAATAACATCACTTAAAACGATAAGTTTACCGAAACACAGAAATAATGAGTATCAATTGCTGTCAACTTCACGTAACGATTCATAGCTAATTTCCAATAGATATCAAAACAAACATTAAATAACTCACTGCACATTATAAATATTACCAAACACTGTAAGATGATTATGAACTAATACCTTAGATCGTACCTGTTTAACTGAGAGGTTTCTACACTACATTCACTGAATATAAACTCAAGATTGTTTTCGAAGAAATATAAAAATTTCATAATTTCAATTTATTGCTTTGAATTTACATATTTCACGCTTTCGGCTTTGATAATTTTATCAGAATCTGAACAGAATTACTGTTGAATTGTAAAACAAACAAATTTGAATCGCTGGTATACATGAATTAAGCAGAACTGAAAGTTATGTAGTCACACATTAATGTCCATAATTTCTGTAATAATTAACAAATTTCGTTGATGTTTTCACAAATTATTTCCGAAATATTGTTGTACAATATAGAAAAGTTTTAGTACAGTATTACTTACACGAAAGAAGTTCTAGTCCAAAATGCATGGTAATTAAAGAATCACTTTAACCTTAATAATTTTGTGACGTCATTACAGGCGATTACTACGTTATACAAAAGACGTTCTGAATAAATTTTGAAAATACAAATATTGTTATAAAATATGATTTTTTTCGTTGGAGAATAGTGGCTGGAGTTGAAACCAAAAATTATCGAACCATGTCGAATAAATTAGAATTTACTATTAACATAAAAACGGTACGCAAAGATAGTCGAGCAGACATGTTGCTAATTTGATCAAGTATGGAAAATATGCGGTAGCTGTCAAACATGGCTAACCGGGAATTTCGAATAGATATGGAAAACTGGAGACGAGAAATTGGCATATGATTATTAACATCTAACGAACCGATATTTATAATGCAAGAATTCGGTCAATAGCGGCCCCATACTGAAATTTAGAACATATTATACATCTCGATAAATAATCTCAAAACCAAAATATTAAAATTTAACACGGTGAAAATTTCGAAATGATGATGCTGAAAAGTCCTGTTAGCACTTGTATCGGTTTAATTCTTCTTAATTCGAATGATATATTCTCCGGTATAAACGAAAACAGTCGAAAATCGAAAATGATGTTAAATTTAGTATTTATATCTACCTCTCGTAGACAGGGCTTAGGAATTACAGGTGATGGAAAGCCCATGCATCTAGTCGCCTCGATAAAAAAATTGGAACTAAACTAACATGGCGTGGGAGAGCAGTTCTCCCAGCAAACGGAGAAGAAGGCTGATTCACACCAATCAGCAAAAAACAAGTCACGAAGCATTGACTAGGGCCAATCAAAAACAAGCGTTAGATCCAAGTCATTGCTGCGTGACTAACGAAAACCTGGATGGATAACGATTAAAAATCCAAAGCAAAATCCAAGCGGAACACGCTCAAAGAGTCTAAAACCAACCAAAGAGAATGAGCTAAAGAGAACACACTGAAAGAAAACAAAACGGAGACTAAGAAAAATAAAAGGGGAGAAAATAAAAAATAAAAATGGAACAGCAACTAGGCTGTTACATT